>JAPMUY010006101.1:157500-230000 GCA_026901105.3 Galaxias olidus | reverse complement strand
AGTCTGTATCCGTGCGAGGTCAGTCTGCACATTGAAACAGTAGTCTGTATCCGTGCGAGGTCAGTCTGCACATTGAAACGGTAGTCTGTATCCGTGTGAGGTCAGTCTGCACATTGAAACGGTAGTCTGTATCCGTGTGAGGTCAGTCTGCACATTGAAACGGTAGTCTGTATCCGTGTGAGGTCAGTCTGCACATTGAAACAGTAGTCTGTGTCCGTGTGAGGTCAGTCTGCACATTGAAACGGTAGTCTGTATCCGTGTGAGGTCAGTCTGCACATTGAAACAGTAGTCTGTGTCCGTGTGAGGTCAGTCTGCACATTGAAACGGTAGTCTGTATCCGTGCGAGGACACAGTCTTCTAAAGAGAGACTCCTATTGTGTAAACACGGCCCCATGTCTCTGTCCATTGGAAACATGTAAAGACAGAAACAGACAGAGATGTACTTGACCTAAAACAAAGCCAGTCATACACCATCGCTAAACATTCAGAGCCCACTAGCAGGGTTTTCTAACGCTGGCTTTCTTCCTATGCAGGGTCTCTAAAGCCACAGGGTTTTCCAGTCCATGAACACCAAAGGCAGTAGCAGGTAAAAAACCAGCTAGGCTTACGGTGCATCTACATACTGAGCACAGCTCAACACCACCACCTAGTGGTCAGTGATTCTACCGTCCATGACTTGCGAAAAATAAAGAAAAGTTTTTTTTTTACTGCATTTTACTGATATTCGCGTGAGGCATTGGCAACGTCATGAGTGCGTTTGATTTGTGTGCTAGGGACGGACGGACCTGATGAGGTGTGGGTTCATGAACTCTGTCCTGACCGAGCCCAGGATCTCGTTGCTGCCGTACTCCACCAGGGTCAGCTCCCCCGCGTTGAAAATCAAACACACCTAAACAAACAACACACACATTTAACAAGCCAGGGCAAAAATAACCCCACCAACCAAAGATACACGTCTGTCATTTAGAACGCAATCAATCCAAGCCACTAGACAGCATAACACACTAGGGAATAAAACCTGTGCGGTGTTTCAGTACAGTGCAGCGCCAGGTCCAAGTGTGTGCAGACATCAAGGGCCTCTCCCAGTGAACAGGGGAGGCTGACTGTTGTACTGGACCTGGCTGACTGGCTGGCTCACTGACTGGTTGACTGACTGGCTGGCTCACTGAATGGACTGCCTTACTGACTGGCTAGCTGGCCGGCTTGCTAACTGAATGGACTGCCTTACTGACTAACTGACTGACTGACTGTTTTATTGTTCATTAGCTGGGCACAGGCCGGGTTGGGAAATACACACAGCAGCACTTTACAAAGTGTAGAGTCAGCTAATCTGACGGGCAGACAGGGGATTCGTGACCATCTGAGTGTGTGTGTGTGTGTGTGTGTGTCTGTGTGTGTGTGTGTGTGTGTGTGTGTGTTTGTACCGTTTCATTTTCAAAGAAGAACTTCTCGTTTCCCCCGGAGCCTGACCACGCCACCTAATAGAGAAAGAGAGAGAGAGAGAGACAATTAGCTTACAGAGGGAGAGAGAGAAGCTTTCCATCACATTAAACACACACACACACACACACACACCTCAGTTTTATTATTCTTGTCAAATAGACACAAATATACATACACTATGACACAATTTCCCTCTCACACACACACACGCTTTATCGCTTGTCAAACAGACGCACACACACACACACACACACACGCGCACACACACACACACACACACACACACACACACACACGACAGGGGAGCCATTAAGGCTGTTTGTAATTGCAAACAGCAATCGAGCAGCAACAAATCCCTTTCTCTCTTTCTCACTCTTTCACATTCTCTCTCTCTCTCTCTCCATCTCTATCTTTTTCCTGTCTCTATTAAAACAGAGATTAGGACAGCGGACCATGACAGCACTTCAACTTTTAATGAGACACACAGGCCTTTTAGAGAACGCCCTCCACCTCGCCACTTATTACAAACCAAGGAGACAATTTGTTTCTGCCACACACAAATAACTCAAAACATGAGGGGTGTGTGTGTGTGTGTGTGTGTGTGTGTGTGTGTGTGTGTGTGTGTGTGTGTGTGTGTACCTCGCTGAGCTTGTTGGACACCAGGTCCCCCAGTAGCAGCGTGTCAGAGGTGTGTGTGTGTGTGTGTGTGTGTGCGTGCGTGCGTGTGTGTGTAGCCCTACCTCGCTGAGCTTGTTGGACACCAGGTCCCCCAGTAGCAGCGTGTCAGAGGTGTGTGTGTGTGTGTGTGTGTGTGTGTGTGTGTGTGTGTGTGCGTGCGTGTGTGTGTGTGTAGCCCTACCTCGCTGAGCTTGTTGGACACCAGGTCCCCCAGTAGCAGCGTGTCAGAGGTGTCAGTAGCAGCATGTCAGAGGTGTGTGTGTGTGTGTGTGTGTGTGTGTGTGTGTGTGTGTGTGTGTGTGTGTGGAGCCCTACCTCGCTGAGCTTGTTGGACACCAGGTCCCCCAGTAGCAGCGTGTCAGAGGTGTCAGTAGCAGCATGTCAGAGGTGTGTGTGTGTGTGTGTGTGTGTGTGTGTGTGTGTGTGTGTGTGTGTAGCCCTACCTCGCTGAGCTTGTTGGACACCAGGTCCCCCAGTAGCAGCGTGTCAGAGGTGTGTGCAACCAGGAAGCGGTCCCGGCCCATGATCTTCACCTCGTCGATCTCGTAGCCGTAGTGAGACTTCAGCACCACCCGCGTTCCTGTGGCCAGGTTCTTCACGATCACCTGGAGAACCACACGGAGAACGGCAGCAGAGCAGAACAGAACGTCAGTCAGGAGTGGAACTCCCAACGGTGACCTGGACAACGTGAAGACCAAAACACGCCAAGAGATCGGTAGCGAGAGAAGAGTAAAACAGATGGGAATAGAGAGATGGAAAGAAGGGAACGTTTAGAGAAAACCCAATGAGGATGAAAAACCGGAAAGGACAGGAGTGAGAGAGAAAGAAGGACAGAGGGAAAAAGAGAGAGCGGAAAAAGAGAAGCGTTTCGGGACGAGGAAAAGGAGGTGGACATGAACAGAGAAGCTCGGTGTACCTGACTCAGACCCACGTATGTCATCTCAAACTTATTCTTATAGATGCTCCTCCGCAGGCAGCAGTCAAACTGCTCCACCCCTCCACACAGAGTCCCCTGACAGGACACACACACACACACACACACACACACACACACACACACACACACACACACACTTCAATTTCAAATGACTATTATGCTATTGAAATGAATACCATTTCAGTTTCGGGTGGTACTAATCTCAGTCCACACATCCCAGACATTAATCAGATGGGCTGGAAACTTCCATCACCAAGTCCAACCCTGTCCATTGGTCAATGATGAGCCTTTATGAATCTGGTTATAGTCTTCCTATTGGTCGCTGGCATGGCCAATCAGGGCTATGGAAGGGGCGTGAATGGCTACTCACAGCGCAGAGGCGTGTCCCGTCCTTCTTCCAGGCCAGAGCGGTGATGGTGTAGAGGTTAGGGATGTCTTTGGGCGTGGCCTCCTCCCACATGCCTCTCCTGGGGGCCCAGTTAAACACCCGCAGCCTGGGGGAGAGGGGGGGGGGGGACACACAGAGACACGCTGTCATCTTACCAGGCCATGGAGCTCCTTCAAACACTATCCCCGTATCGCAGTCGAATAAACGGGACATATATTGCATACCAGAGCAGCTTGCTAATAATCTTGGTATGAGAGAAAATATACGAATGTTTTATATTCTACTATAGTAGACATGCCCCCACATACCAGATGAACATAAATCCACACATTACCACTAACGTATGTTATTGTACTTTTGTCTAGCAGCCTAGCAGGGCTGCAGACCTACCACCACATAACAGTCTGATCTAATGTATGTTATTGTACTATAGTCTGACAGCCCAGCAGACCTGCCACCACATAACAGTCTGATCCACACATTACCACTAACATATGTTATTGTACTATAGTCTAGCCCCCTAGCAGACCTACCACCAGATAACAGTCTGATCCACACATTACCACTAACATATGTTATTGTACTATAGTCTAGCCCCCTAGCAGACCTACCACCAGATAACAGTCTGATCTAACCATTACCCCTAGCGGATGACTTTGGGCTCCACAAAGAGGCCACTGACCGGTCGTAGCTGCCGAGGACCACGGACTGTCCACTGGGGCTGGTGGCGGCCACGGTGAACTCCTTCTCGCTGCGGTCGCGGCTGTAGTCAAAGGTCTGCAGCACGTGGCCCTCGCGGCTGTAGGCCAGCACCTTCTTATCGCAGCCCGCCACCACCATGCTGGAGACCCCCCACGCCAGGGAGTACGGAGGGCACGGGTGCACCAGCACCTTACCCTGGGACGGGAGGATCGAGAGAGGGGTGGAAGAAGGGGTGGGGAGCGAGACAGAGACAGAGAGAAATGTGGAGAGAGAGAGAGAGAGAGAGAGAGAGAGAGAGAGAGAGAGAGAAAAACATGTGATGCACACAGACATTTCCAGCAGACCTGTAAGTTACTGAGACTCTTTCCTCATTGAACTATAACAGATTAACAGTGTGTTATGAGGAAGAAGAGACCTCATATCTGTTATGAGGGAGGAAGAAGAGACCCGCGGTACCTGAGACTCTCCTGCTCCTTCGTCGTCAAAGAAGTAGCGGACGACTGTGCCGTCTGCATGGCCTGACAGGATGCCCTTCCCAGACACACTGACACACACACAGACAGCAGGTCAACATCCGTACATTAAAGTGGCACAGTCATCCTCAAAGCAGACACTCAGACAGTGAAACCCAACAGAGTCTGTCAGAAATACACAGTAAGATATATAACAGTGACACCCGACATAGTCTGTCAGAAATACACAGTAAGATATATAACAGTGACACCCAACAGAGTCTATCAGAAATACACAGTAAGATATATAACAGTGAAACACGACAGAGTCTGTCAGAAATACACAGTAAGATATATAACAATGACACCCAACAGAGTCTGTCAGAAATACACAGTAAGATATATAACAGTTGGATCTACCCGACTGTAACTTAAGCAATAAGCAAGGAGAACTAGGGTACTCGAAGTATAACTAGAAAATGCAAGGAAAAAGAAACTCACTTTGAAGCGAGAGAGACAACATAGGAGTCCGTTCCATATATAGTGGATGACTTGTTGGCCTTTGTATTGGCAAGCCGAATCTGAAAGATAATTCATGAGATTTATTTCCAAGGACAGCAACAGCAAAACTACTTTCTCATCTGTTGAACTAAAGAAAGTAATCAAAGCATTTATACCAACATTTTACTGCAGAATTTGTTTATTTATTTACGTTATTGAATCGGTATTAACGTGTTATGAGGCCACTAAACGATCACTCAGACCTTTCCATGATCACAGATCACACAGCATGACTGAATACCAAATATTAGGTCGTGCATTATATTATTCTTTCACCGGCACAATAAATGTTTCATACTTTTCTGATGTGTTGAACTACATGGTGTGGTGAAACATATGAGAGATGTTTGAAGAGACTGACCTTTCCCTCTGCCAATCCAAATACAATAGCGTACTCTGCTGGCCATATCAGGCAAGTTACAGCACTCTGGTAAAAAAAAAAAAAATTTAAATACAGAAGAAAGATATCATTGTTGATTTGATTTGGCTGTTGGAGATTGATTGCACTAGAACAACACAGTATAACAGAGCAGTTTCAGATTACTTACAGTCTGAACAAATTTGTTGCAAATCACTTTCTTATCGCCCCTGTGAGAGATAATAAGAAAAACTAACTTCAGATCCTACCTAAAACCAAAGCTGTTTGCAAAGATAATTCTATATTGTTAGCTAAAATGTATATTTATTGATTGACCTATGATTGATTTATTGAAAGCAATTCTATGTGGATCTTCTCACCATTCGTCTCCTAATTTGTAGACAAATACAATGTTGTCCGTCTGGGCAATGGCAATCTTAGTGGAGTCAGGGGAGAACGCCATGGCTTTGACCACGTAGCTTTTCTTTCCATACTGTAACAGGAGCCCACAGGGCACAGTTATACGGCCATTGATACGTATATAATATTGATTTAAGCAGGCTCTACCTCTTTTAAAATATTCCAACTGTTCAGATGCCAATGGGATGATGGATGAGATGTTTCTGTCGTTTTGCATATTGTTTTTGTTACTTATTTTAGCTACTCTGAAAATGCATAGAAATAGCCACATACATAGTCTTCCATCCTCGAACAATTGTCTGAATATGCTGTAATGCCGTATATAGGGTAAACAAGCTAATTTTTAACATGCCTTTTAATAATATCGTTTAAAATTACAGCTTGATTTATATGCAAATTAATGGGCCAACCGGGGTAAAAAGAGCACGTTGAATCAACAGTACGGCTATTGCCTTTGAGACACTTTTTACAAAGTATATGGAGCAATTAATCAAATTGCCAGTAAGTCAATCTCACTGCATACTTACCTTTGACATAAATATAAATGTTTTACCTTAGAATCTGCAGGTTTAGTGGAGAACTTGTCCCGTCTCTCTCCTTGTTCATCATAGAGCAAGACCACTCTGTCAACGGTACATACAGCAAACTTGCTATTGTTAGGCGCCCAGGCCAAACAAGTTACTTTGGCAGCACCGTCCTGAGTGAAGGGATATCGCAGTAAAGATTATAACACAATCATTTACTTAATAACGTCATTGCACAGTCTGCCGTTTTTTAGGAACTAACGTTAACTTGTTGTTCCCCATGTCATATTCACTTCACAGCGCTACACTGAGCATCATGTTAACGCCAAGTCGTATTAAACGTAGCGTTAATCGAGGTATGCTTGCTAAAAACTAACGTTAGCGTGTTGGCTCTCAACTACTAGCTAACTTTAGCTAGCACTATTAGCTAACTTGGTAACGTAATTGGACTTACTTGGGGTGTCAAAAGCGTTTTTAGATGTTTTAGCTGCATTCTTGGAGAGTTGTACTATGCACTGAAGACAATCGAAACGTAAGATGGAAAACACAAAATCCGCGGGATTTACCAGTTAGTTTACTGCTATCGTTTGCTAAAGATAGGAAGACATCTTTGTAAACATCGCTCTCCCTAGTTACCGTTGACAAGCACGGACCAGTATAACGTCTAACGACCTTGTGACGATATCACGCACCCTTGTTGTAGCATTCCTAGAAATGGAAGAAATGGAAATGGTTGCGTTCTAATCCACAATATTTGCAAGACAAATTGCATGGCTTTATTCTAAATTCACAAGGTTTGAAAAAGTCCATATTTGAAAATGTAAAACATCCGCTTGGAGATGCCGGGGATTGAACCCGGGGCCTCATACATGCAAAGCATGCGCTCTACCACTGAGCTACATCCCCAGCCATACACCATTCAAGAAATGAAGCATATTTCAATACAGTACAACAAACAAGAACAGCAAATACATGCAGCAGGAAAATGACCAAAGTCAAATGTAGATGCGCAATTCACTGCTTGAGTACAAAACGTCAGTGAACATCATCATTGTAATAATAATAATAATAATAATAATAATAATAATAAATTAACTCTTGCCTTCCAAACATTGAGTTTTGAAAATATTAGAATGTCGGGAAAAAAACTAATTTGACCAGATTCTTCTCTCATTCACCATATGGCCTACAGTCTTGCCACAAATAGAATACAATAAAGATTCAGGTGAATAGATTTTATCCATCCATCCATCCATCCATCCATTTTCCGCCGCTTATCCGGGGCCGGGTCGCGGTGGCAGCAGGCTCAGCAGGGAATTCCAGCCGTCCCTATCCCCAGCAACGTTTTCCAGATCATCCTGGAGGATCCCGAGGCGTTCCCAGGTCAGACGAGATATATAATCCCGCCAGCGTGCGTACCAGTAGGGCGTGCCCAGAAAACCTCCAACGGGAGGCGCCCAGGAGGCATCCTGATCAGATGCCTGTACCACCTCATCTGGCTCCTTTCGACGCGAAGGAGCAGCGGCTCTACTCCGAGCTCCCTCCAGAAGACCGAACTCTTTACCCTATCCCTAAGGTTGAGCCAAGCCACCCAACGGAGGAAACACATTTCGGCCGCTTGTACTCGCGATCTTATTCTTTCGGTCACTACCCAAAGCTCATGACCATAGGTGAGGGTTGGAACGTAGACCGACTGGTAAATCGCCAGTTTCACCTTTCTGCTCAGCTCCTTCTTCACCACGACGGTCCAGTACAACCCCGCATTACTGCTGATGCTGCACCAATCCGCCTGTCAATCTCGCGCTCCATTTTTCCCTCACTTGTGAACAAGAACCCGAGATACTTGAACTCCCTCGCTTGGGGCAGCAACTCACTCCCAACCCGGAGAGAGCACTCCACCGTTTTCCGGCAGAGAACCATGGCCTCAGACTTGGAGGTGCTGACTCTCATCCCGACCGCTTCACACTCAGCTGCAAACCGCTCCAGTGCGTGCTGAAGGTCACAGTCTGAAGAAGCCAACAGAACCACATCATCTGCAAAAAGCAGAGAAGCAATTCTGAGGTCCCAAAACTGGACACACTCCTCCCCCCGGCTACGCCTTGAGATTCTATCCATGAAAATCACAAACAGAACCGGTGACAAGGGGCAGCCCTGGCGGAGTCCAACACCCACTGAAAACGTATTTGACTTTGTGCCGAGTATACAGACACAGCTCTCACTCCGGTTACATAGGGACCGAATGGCTACTAGCAACGACCCCGGCACCCCATACTCCCGCAGTACCCCCCACAGGACGCCCCGGGGGACACAGTCATAGGCCTTCTCCAAGTCCACAAAACACATGTAGACTGGATGGGCAAACTCCCATGCCTCCCCAAACAGCCCCGCAAGGGTAAAGAGTTGGTCCACTGTTCCACGACAAGGACGGAATCCGCATTGCTCCTCCTGGATCCGAGGTTCGACAATCGGTCGGAGTCTTCTTTCCAAAACCCTGGCATAAGCTTTCCCAGGTAGGCTGAGAAGTGTGATACCCCGATAATTGGAGCACACCCTCCGGTCCCCTTTTTTAAAAATGGGAACCACCACCCCGGTCTGCCATTCTAATGGGACCGTCCCCGATTGAGGTAGATTTTATCTTCAATGTGAACTAAGAGCACAAAATCGATATGACAAAGTTGTTACTGAAATGAGCGTGTCCTAAGTAGCTATCCAAGTAATCTTACTGTCTATATATAAAAAGTATTACATCCCATAATTAATTATTCAGCATTGTATTTACATTGCACAATGTTTTATTGCTATATCATTTTAAGCCGAAGCTATTGTAATCATCATCAATTCAATAAGATTACATATTTCTGCTATTGCATTGGTTTTTGTCCTTAAACCTTAAACCTTTTGGTAAAGGCTACTGTACACTACTCATATCGTAATTTATCTATACTGTTACCATAGCCTGTTCATAGACATAGATATAGACACTGCACATATGTATATCTTTTTTTATATCATTTCATACTGCACTTTGTAAATTATGTTATTTAAACACTGCTAAAAGCACTTCTGGTTGAGATGCAATCTGTATTTCGTTGCTTCGTACTTGTGACATGCGCAATGACAATAAAATTGAATCTAATCTAATCTAATCTAAAAACAAATAGGCTACACTTTGACTTACTCAATTCAAGTCTTACAAATTAAATATGTGGATACTGCCTTAAGAGATCACATAAGTAGACTACTAGTTTATTGAACATTTGGCCATGTTCATAATTGCACGCAATGTTTCTTATGATTTGCGCACTTCTCTCCAGTTGTTGGTTTAAATGTGCAGTATGTAGTTCTAGAGAATTGGGGGGAAATAGCAAGAATTTGAATCACAACACTTAAAACGGCCAACCTCCTGAGTCTTTGGTCCCTCCTATCCCTCAATGGCCCAACCCACACATGCCCGTGGGTGCTCTGATTTGAGTTATTCAGCCTGAACAAGGCAGTGTTTCGTGAATCATGTGTATGTTGTTTATATTTTTGGAAACATAAGAATCCCGAACGTCTAACCGTATACACTCTAAAACTGAGTACAAAGACACAAGCACAGGCACAAATGACCGTTACATACAGTAAGCTAACGTTAAGAAAAACAATTTCATAATTTGATTCACCTATTAGTATGAGCTAGTGCATGACAATCGTTTTTATTTAGCTGCGATTTGCATCATGTTGCCGAGTATATCTAACATGCATGTAAACGAATAATACATTTTTGACATAAATCTGGCGCGATACTTCCTAACGTTCTAAAACTGCACTTGGCGATTTGATAAGACAAGTCTTTTGCTACGACATGCAACTACTTCAACCGCCTTGCAACTACTTCACACTGCTGCTACTTTTGTCTGCAACGTGAGTTGTAACAGCAAGCTTGTTCGGAGGGTGACGCTGTAAGCAAGGATTTTACCCAGGAGTGTGCACGCGAGGTGATTGACAGGCAGGCAAAAACTCTCCTGATTGGTTCGGGAAAGGCGGTCGTCCCTAGATTTTTTAAAAGCTGAATACAGGGCCCAAGGCGCACATATATAGCGCACCTTCTCTCTGAGCGTTTGGTTTAATGATATCCTTCAGGAGATGGAATAAACGAAAAAAAAAAAACCCAGAAAAAATGTAATTTATTGCTAGAAATTGAAATGTACATACTGCACCTTTAACTAGTTGGAGCACTAATGAGACAAGTCCATTTGTAAAAGCTTTTTTCATGGAGATACTAGGGATTGAACCCAGGCCCTCATAAATGCAAAGCATGCACTCCACCACTGAGCTATATCCCCCTGACAAACAATTGCCCATGACCATGATTGAGAAACACCTACACTCTTCCAGTCACAATGTTTCTGAAGAGGAGCCTCATTATAATAGAAAATACCAACGTGTTAAAAAAACAACACATTTTGATGGTGTTTGAAATGCAAAAAAAACTAAATGACTTAAATGCAAATTAATGGGCCAACAGGGGTAAATAGAGCAAGTCGAATCAACAGCACGGCTATTGCCTTTGAAACACTTTTTACAAGTATATGGAGCAATTAATCAAATTGCCAGTAAATTAATCTCACTGCATACTTACATTTGAAATTGCATTGTGGCGCCCCCATCCGTGACACTGTACTGCCCTGAGTGAACTTTGACCCCTGTTGGTTTAGTTAACCCTGTGGAGGAGAGCTGGAGAAAGTCCTGAGTGAACTTTGACCCCTGTTGGTTTAGTTAACCCTGTGGAGGAGAGATGGAGAAAGTCCTGAGTGAACTTTGACCCCTGTTGGTTTAGTTAACCCTGTGGAGGAGAGATGGAGAAAGTACTGAGTGAACTTTGACCCCTGTTGGTTTAGTTAACCCTGTGGAGGAGAGATGGAGAAAGTCCTGAGCGGAAGGCATTAGTCTCCCTGTTATTCAAACTACACTCTTTACCGACGCTGCAATACTAGAAAGAAACTAAACAGGAAAGAGAGAGAGGAAAAGACTGAACAGTTCTACAGCACGTCCACAGCACTTCTAATCTAGTCGACATCTAAAGAGAAAGAAGGATATCAAGACTCTGTGCTTGAGAGAGAGAGAGAGAGAGAGAGAGAGAGAGTTGATATCTGGAGAGGGCTATGAGAGAGAGAGAGAGAGAGAGAGAGAGAGAGAGAGAGAGAGAGGATGAGAGAGAAAGAGAGAGAGTGAGAAAGAGAGAGAATGAGAAAGAGAGAGAGAGATCAGAGAGAGCGGGGAGAGATCAGAGATCAGAGAGAGCTAGAAGTTCACATTCAATGATCATTGTGAAAATCAGACATTACAATCAAGGAAAAGGACAAACTACAGTAATAATAATAATAATAATTCTTTTTATTTATATAGCGCTTTTCTAAAACACAAAGTCGCTTCACAGCATCAACATAGATAACATGACACAAATAAACGATTAGACTGAAATAGTTAAACAGACAAACAGCAACAACATTTCTAACTATATGTAAGCAAAAGGATAGTGTCAGTAAAAGAAAGGGACCGGATTCTAAACAGAGTTAACTAGGGTATGCCAGGGTGAAAATATATGTTTTAAGGTGGGTTTGAAAGATTGACAGCGAGTTGGAATAACAAATTAGAGGAGGGAGAGAGTTCCAAAGTTTAGGTGCTGCCCTAGAAAATGCACGCTCCCCAAAATGCTTTAGTTTTGCTTCTGGAATGACCAATTGCCCGTCTGCAGCGGAACGTAGTGTCCGAGTAGGATGGTATGGTTGTAGCAGTTCAGTGAGGTAGGGAGGGGCCAAATTGTGTAAAGCTTTGAAGGTGAGGAGAAGGATTTTGTAGATGATGCGCTGGCTGACCGGATGCCAGTGAAGGTTAATAAGTACGGGGGTTATGTGCTCAGAAGATTTTGTGGAGGTGAGAAGCCGAGCAGCAGAGTTTTGAACCAGTTGGAGTTTATGGAGAGAGGTTGCGCCGATGCCGAAAAGAAGTGAGTTGCAGTAATTAAGACGAGAGAAGATGAATGAGTGAATGAGTTTGGCAGCTGCACTCTGGCAAAGGGATGGTCGGATTTTAGCAATGTTTCTAAAATGGAAGGATATTTTGACCAAGTTCTTCATATGAGCGTTAAACGAAAGTGTGAAATCCATTAAAACGCCAAGATTGCGTGCCAAAGTGGAGGGGGAGACTGTAAGACCGTCAATGGAGATTGAGATATTGCCAACTTTAGTTAGGGTGTGTTTGGTGCCAATTAAGAGGAGTTCCGTTTTATTGCTGTTCAGTTTGAGATAGATTTCCTGCATCCAGTGGTTGATTGTAGATAAGCAGTGTTCAATACAGGCAAGTGGAGGATTATTGAGTGAAGTTGTGCTGATGTAGATCTGTGTGTCATCGGCAGTAACCGTGACAGCAAACTGATATAGTAGCTTTTGACTGGCGTTCATACACACACACACACACACACACACACACACACACACACACACACACACACACACACACACACACACATACACACACATACACACACACACACACACACACACACACACACACACACACACACACACACACACATACACACACACAAACACACAAACACATACACATGTGCGTGTGTCACAGGCCCATCAAAATGTGTCCATTTATTAATTATTCTTTTTTACCTCATGCGTTCATAAAATAGATAACACACAAGCACAAGTACTGTATAGACACACTGAGACCTGGTTAGGGTGTACTGACAAAAATTACGAGATGTGGTCTGACTAATAATTTTCATAAACAGTTTAATAAACATACAGGACGACACTGTGAACATTGCTACCACTTCCTGTTGTGTTGATATGCTATTTTTAAGTTACATACGGCACTAGCTGTAACCTTTCTTCAGCCCACTCCCAGAGAGCAGGCTGCTATATAGCTGAGTTGAACCCCAGGTAGAGACAGACATGGCTCCATTATCCATACTGATGATGGTCCTGTTCTGGAGCACAGGTAAGACTCTGTTGTACTCATGCACTATAGTAGGTGTTTGGGTTTGGAGGCTTTTATTGTACTGATGGCTGCAGACCTGTGTTAGGACAAGCAGAGCTGCATTTTCTTGGTTCAGGGTTTATTTACAGTATTGATTAGTTAGAGAGTGTCTGACAAACTGTTATTCTGCAGTTTTTTTGATGTATCTGTGTTGTAAGCTACTGACTGACAGATGTAATGGGATAGTGTTAATGCCTTATGGCTCCCAGGTGTACTGATGAGTGATTTGGTCTGGTTGTTGCTGCTCTGTGTTTTATGACAGGTGATACCTACAGACTGTAGTGTTTGGTCTCTGTTTTATAACAGGTGATACCTACAGACTGTGGTGTTTGGTCTGTGTTTTGTAACAGGTGATACCTACAGACTGGAGTGTTTGGTTTGTGTTTTATCACAGATGATACCTACACACTGCAGTGTTTCATCTGTGTTTTATCACAGGTGATACCTACAGAGTGCAGTGTTTGGTCTGTGTTTTATCACAGGTGATACCTACAGACTGTAGTGTTTGGTCTGTGTTTTATAACAGGTGATACCTACAGACTGTAATGGTTGGTCTGTGTTTTATAACAGGTGATACCTACAGACTGTAGTGTTTGCTCTGTGTTTTATCACAGGTGATACCTACAGACTGTAGTGTTTGCTCTGTGTTTTATCACAGGTGAGACCTACAGACTGTAGTGTTTGGTCTGTGTTTTATAACAGGTGAGACCTACAGACTGTAGTGTTTGGTCTGTGTTTTATAACAGGTGAGACTTACAGACTGTAGTGTTTGGTCTGTGTTTTATAACAGGTGATACCTACAGACTGTAATGGTTGGTCTGTGTTTTATAACAGGTGATACCTACAGACTGTAGTGTTTGCTCTGTGTTTTGTCACAGGTGATACCTACAGACTGTAGTGTTTGCTCTGTGTTTTATCACAGGTGATACCTACAGACTGTAGTGTTTGGTCTTCTGAGGGACAACATTTTGCCCCATCGTCTCTCTCTTTCCCTCCCTCCTTCCTTTCTCTGAACCCCCCCCCCCCCACCCTCTCTCTCACTCGCTCTCTCTCTCTCATCTCTCTCATCTCGCTCTCTCTCTCTCTCTCTCTCTCTGTCAGCAGCTTCCTGTTAGCTTCTGTTCCGTTCTAGTGTAAGGCTATATCAAGTATGAAATCTAGAAACTAATTAACCACTATGGGCTGAAATATGTAAGTCAACAGAATTCAGCTCTCATGAATTTAATAAATTGTTGCCTTAGTTTTCTATCATAATGTGTGTCTGAGTGTCTGTGGGTGTTTTAATATCTTTCTATCAGAAACATCCATGTCTTTTCCAACAACATGTTGGTGTCAAACATTTATTTTCTTCACTAGTGGCACTGTAGACAAAGTATGACAGTAAACTCAATGTCAACATGTTAGACTGAATCTGTCATTCCCAATGGCAACACCAATCATCAGACACCTGCCATACAGCATCACCCCTCTCATTAGTTGAGTCAGCTGTAGACCTACTGCAGAAGGGAAGTTCATGATAAAAACTGCTGCCTTTGGATATTTGTCTCTAGGCTGGGAACAGCTGCTCTAAAGTCATCTCCATCTAGGGCTCAGGTCTAATCATTGTGGGGCTCATGTTTCATGTCCATCTCTGTTCTCCTCAGGTCTCCAGGTTGAAGTCACTCAGACACCAGGTTAGTAGAGGAGGATGCAATACTGCTGCTGACCTCATCAGATACTATTCATTGAAACTAGTGCTGTGTGTCACCATGAAAGGTCCTTAGATCTATTGGAAAGTGCTTGTCTAGGAAAGAGCTTCACTCTCTCTTGTCTCTGTCCAGAGCCTGATGATGTGAGGTTGGTGGAAGGAGGCAGCCGCTGTGCTGGTAGACTGGAGCTCAACCTCCAGGGAGAGTGGAGACCACTGGTCTTTAGGTTCTTTGTCTGGAACCTGAAGCCAGAAGCTGTAGTGTGTAGACAGCTTGACTGTGGCTCTGCGGTTTCAACAAGACAGAGATCTCATTCTACACAGCGACCTGTATGGGGGATTAGCTCTCACTGTTCTGGGTCTGAGTCTGCACTCAGAGAGTGTGAAACATTCATACACAACTACACCTCATCTGTCAGCATGGAGGTGATCTGTTCAGGTAATTCAAACCATTGTCATTGTTTTTAGCTGCGTTTCAATTGTAGTTCCACTTCCCCTCATTCACTTCCCCTCAGCCCTTGGTATGACATAACAGCATACGTCCTGCGGAGGCCGCTTGGAGAACAGAGGGAAAGTGGTCGGGGATGTAAATGGAACAAACCTGCGCTCGGACACTTTCAGCCCAGTTGTAGACCTGGCGCTATACTGCTTTTTACAAATCATCGGAAATACCTGCATACTCGTTTAAACTAGGCTTGTGCAATCAGCTGTGTCAGTTTCTAATAAACAACTATCAATGCGTTTTTCTGTTTGTGATAGGTATCATGATAATGATATTATTGCTAGCTGGTTATGATATCTTCCTCTATTTATTAATATTCTCCTTCGGGCGTGAGCAACTGGAGTTTTACGTGCATTGCTGCCACCTAACCATTGATGTATTCTCTTGCACCAAATGCATAAAAGCAATGCATTGTGGGTGATAAACATGTCTGGAATGACCATCGTTGTTCACTCGCTCCCTCAGCCCACCGAGGGTCGATCTCAACAAGTTCACTGAGGATTTTGAGACCACAGGAACTGCACTTAAGATGGCTGCGGGAATCCCCCGAGGGCAAGTGCTGAGGGGAAGTCAACGAGCGCATGTTGAATGGCTATTGAAAAACAGCAATAGACATACATACATAGATCACTCGAAGGCCGCTGCTGTATGTCGCCGCCATGCGTCTACAGGTCCGCTATCTTGGAGCGGTCAAGCGGGTAGACAAATACAATGTGTATTGAGAGAAGGCAACAAAGCAGACAACATCGACTGTAACTCGCCTTATTCTAAACTGATTTTCATGAAATTTGTTTCGTTATAAAGGTGGGAAATTGAACATGACACGGGTTACTTCTTGGAATTAAATTCAGATACTGGGGACAGATCTAATCAGTTCTATGCCAACACATTAACCTTTTCAATAGCCACAACTTCCACTGGGACATGCAGGCTACAATTTATGAGTAGGAAACATCAGGTGTAAATTAGATTTTGTGAGTTTCTCCAAAGATGTACATTTCTATATCTATTATATTGTATTATATTATTATATTGATCTTTGGTCATTTATTTATTATTAGGCTAATTCTCAAGCTCAAGTTAAGAGAAGAACATCCAGTCAGTTCAATCGTACACCCCAAGACACATGTGTTAACTCCACTTCTGCAGGCTAGACAGTTGCCATTACACAAACAATGTCACAAATATTGTAGATCTCAAAATATAAAATTTTCATCTTCAACAATTCACTTCTGAGACTGACACAAGTACTATACAATACAATACTATAATCTAATAGTGTAATATAGTACAATATAATATAATACTATAATATAATAATACCACAATACAATAATCTAATAATACAATACTATAATATAATAATACAGTACGTGTGTCAAGTGTTTGAGACCAATGTTTAGAATCAGATATAGTGCAGTCATATGTAAACAAAAAGAATTGGGCTCTAGAGCAACTAGGTTTGACGCAAGTCAAAGTAGTTCCCTGTCTTGGACAAACTCAATTCCTCTTCTTCTCACACTTATCAGCAACATGTGAACACCTTTAATTAATACAACCATTAAATCTAAAGCAAAACAAAAAAAATTTTTAAATAAAAAGGTTGCAATACTGGCAAATACAATACACAACAGTGATCATACCTCAGTTTTGTATTTGTTGACCACTTTTTTTAGTTGTAAAGTGAACTAGCCATTCTTATTTAATTGTCACTATTATTCCACAAGTTTAAGTTGTGGAAGTTGCTGAGAACTCATGACACGATGCAAAAGGGATGATTGTCAGATGGCTCAAGCTTTCCTTAGTCCATGATCTTTGGTGAACCTTTGACACAAACAAGACCATCTCAAAATTACTCGCTCCCTCAGCCCTGCAATGGTCGATCTCACTAAGTTCACTTCAGACTTTCAGACTAATGGGACGACTTTTAAGATGGCGGTGGGGATTCTCCCAGGGAAAGTGCCAAGAGCAAGTCAACAAGGGCATGTTGAACAGCTATTGAAAAACAGCAATTGTTTTTAGATAATGTTCCTCAATACAACATTTCCTCTGCTACAGTAATTATGAATTTAGGTTCACTTCACAGTAAAAGCTCTAGATCTCTGTGGATGGTGTTATGGGATTCCGCTCCCTACTATAAGGACTATTTTTTAAAACATTTAACAATTAAGTGTTAATATATACATTGGCATAAAATAAATCTTATTTCTTATTTTTAACCAAACCAGACAGTCGTCAATGGAGGATTTTCACAATCTTCATCGAATGTGAACTCGTTGCTCTCTCTGATCTCTGATCTCTCTCTCTCTGATCTTTGATCTCTCTCTCTCTCTCTCTCTCTCTCTCTCTCTCTCTCTCTCTCTCTCTCTCTCTCTCTCTCTCTCGCTCGCCCTCTCTTTCTCCCTCTCACTCTCTCTCTTTCTCTCTCTCTCTCTTTCTCTCACAGAGTCAGTGAGGCTTGTGAATGGATCTGGTCGGTGCTCAGGCAGAGTGGAGGTGAAGTCTGATCAGTCGTGGGTCTCAGTGTGTGAAGCTGACTTTGACCAGCAGGATGCAGAGGTGGTCTGTAGGCAGTCTGGCTGTGGGGCTCCTTCAGTCCTCCAGGGGGCGGTCTATGGAGAAGTGGAGGCTCCAGTCTGGACCAAAGAGTTCCAGTGTGAGGGCAACGAGTCCCGTCTCCTGGACTGTGTCTCCTCAGACTCAGCTAGAGACTCCTGCTCACCTGGCAAGGCTGTTGGACTCACCTGCTCAGGTACATGAACAATCAAATTCTTTCAAAGACTTACCTCAATAGGTAGAATTCAGCTGTTCCTACTGAAAGTTCCAGCTCCATGATCAAAGACACTCAGAAAGTTACTGTAGGTTTAAACAATTTCTGCCCTCTGCTACAGTGTATTCTGATAACCTTTAAACTGATATCCTGAAGTACTGTTGAATGGAAGTGGTGGTTTGTGCACAGAAGTTCACTCTCTCTTGTCTCTTTCCAGAGCCTGATGATGTGATGTTGGTGGAAGGAGGCAGCCGCTGTGCTGGTAGACTGGAGATCAACCACCAGGGAGAGTGGAGACCACTGGCCTACATGTACCGTGTCTGGAACCTTCAGTCAGCAGCTGTAGTGTGTAGACAGCTGGACTGTGGCTCTGCTGTTTCAACAAGAGAGAGCTCTGGTTTTACACAGGGACCTGTATGGGAGATTTATGTCTCGTGTGATGGGTCTGAGTTTGTACTGAGAGAGTGTGAAGATTATTCAATATCTATACACTTCTCTTCCTCTGGCAGGGTAGAGGTGATCTGTTCAGGTAAAACAAATAAAAAAAGTATCATCAGATTCAGCCCACATAAAAAAATTACGCATTGTTTTCACTGATAACATGTAAGTTTCCTTTTTTATGGATATCGAAAAAGTGGGAAGACCATGGTCACATATGGTTCTTGTGAGAATTATACATTACACCTATGTATACGTTGCAGTAGTTAAATATTTTATGAAATTTTCAGCATATCTCAGTGAGAGTATAGTCTTTCTCTCAGGGAGAGTGGACAGCTACAGTGATGTTGTCATCGTGGCTGATTAGAGTTAATACTTTTCTCTCCTCTGTTTTCAGATCTGCTTCTTCAGCCTCATATCAGCCTCTATTCCTCCATGGACGGGGTCTCTGAGGGCCAGCAGCAGGGGCTGCAGGTGTTATGGGGTTACAGCTTCACCATCACCTACTCCATCCAGCCACAGTACCCAGGAGGCTCATTCCACCTCACCTTCACCAGCTCCAACAGAACCCACACCCAGAGCCAGGCAGCTGTCAATCACTCTGCCAACTTCCTGTTTCCTGCTGCAGACCCCGCCCACCAAGGGAACTACAGCTGTGTTTATCACATCCACATTTTCTCTCATAACTTCTCCTCTGAGAGTGAACCACTCTCTCTCATTATCTCAGGTAATCTAGAACGGAACAAACCTTTGCACTGTCAATACCAATTGTCACTTAAAACATTTTCCATATTCCCCACCCTCCTTTTGTTTGTGCTGCAGCCTCTCCTCTGCCAGATTTCATCATCAGAGTGGTTGTGGTTCTGACTGTGCTGGTGGTGTCTAACACTGCCCTCTATCTCTACTTTCAGGTACTGCACATACACATATTTATATCAGTATTTTCTGAACACTTTTCTGATGATAGTGTCAAATAGAGAGAGAGAGAGACAAAGAGAGATTGGATACATTCAGTTACTGACTCTTGCTGCTATGTGTCTCCAGGCCACCAGGGGGCAGAAGCAACGAGAGGAGAACACCATCTATGAGAACGTTGAGCAGGTCAACGTGCGCACCAGTGCTGACGCTGGACAGAGAGAGGAGAGAGGAGCCCAGGAGTAGGATCTCTGAGGTGCTCATCTCTTACATCCAGATTGTCCACTCTCCATTCTCAGAACATCCAGAGATGATGAGTACTGCTCAGATTACAGTACATAGTCTCAGTGTGTCTCTGTGTGTATTGTATGTGTCTCTTTGTCATATTTCCATAACTAAAAACAACAGAGAGGTGAACATCCAGCACGAGGGACTTAAAGTAACAGCTAAAGGAAACGAATTGAATGTCCCAGGTGCATATTTTATCAACCAATCCGACTAATTCAAGTTGTGGAGGTGGGGCTCCACCCGGATTTAATTGTAATAAACCATTTTATAACGGCGAATAGCTCCGATCAGAAGTCAGTGTAGTCAGTTCAGAGTGAGAGCGTAGAGGTTTGTCAGGTCCCTCCTATGAGTCCTGAACACAGACTGACTCAGAGTGTGAACAGTACTGGAAGCTTTTATTATTATTATTATCATTATTACAATGATTTATTTTTTATTTTTATTATTATTATTTTTTATTATTAATAATAATAATAATAATAATAATAATAATAATAATAATAATATTATTTTGAGTCCTGAACACAGACTGACTCAGAGTGGGAACAGTAATGGAAGCTGATTGGATGATTGGAAAACAACTTCCTCTGTTCCTGATGACAGCTTTCTCAGCTTGTGTTGTGTCAAGTATAGAAGTGACCCATACTTTTTCTTATTTGTCTTTCATTCTAGTATAATTTACAAAAGTTATAAAAAAAAAACAATAGAAACTTCAGCCAAGACTCGGTCTCAGCAAATACTATATTTTTGTAATAATGACTCATTCTGTGTTCTTCGATTTGTTTAAATATTTTTTTCAAAATGTGTGATTTTTGTTTATTAATTGTCTTACATTACAATATTAAAAGGTGTTGTTGATATTTATCCTGTCATGTAGGATAGATCCTGTCATAGATCAAATTCAGACTTGGAGAATATTGTATAATCATTCCAGATCTTCTGTTCTTTCCATCACCAGCGAGGAAGATCATTTCTTTGTGAAATGCTGATTCCATTTTGAATTATATTGAATTTATGAATTCAATATCTCTTTGTTTTGCTTTTTGCTTTAATAAATGTTAATTAGTGCTGTTGATAAATCCGTTTTTATCCATTTCTTTGTGAACAAATAAGCAATTATTGATACGTTTTTAAAGTCTATGAATCACAACAAAAAAAACTGCAGGTCTGATTTTGCACACAGCACCAGCTTGAAGGGAAGGTGCTTGGTCGATACTGATGTGGTGTAGGCTGCTGGATAACTGTGCTAAATGCGGAGCCCCAGGTAGACACGGCTACTATATCCTTACTGCTGATGATGATCCTGTTCTGGAGAACAGGTAGTCTTGTCTAGCAGTTCATTATCAGAAATCAGAACACATTTCCCCCTTCTCTAAGTCACATTAGATAGATATCACTGATTGTAAGGAACATAATGAAAAGTGCATATGGCAGTAGTAACATATCAGTCACTAGTAACACCGGGTCTAAAAAAATGCAATATTATAACTATTTCACACACTTTTACACAGGAAAATCCTGTAATTCCACTTCAAATAAAGATTATTATTATCCAGGTAAACTTCTTTTGAGGGTTCAACTTGATGGACGGTTCCAGAGGCATACCTGTGCCTGCGGTGACCTAAAAGGAGACCCCGAAAAAGACTACACATAAATCCGCAAATAGTTTACAATTGTAACAGAGCAGCAATCCCTGCTAACCACCTTAACTACATTAGTTTGCCATGCTATTTTACCATTAGCAATGAGCATCCCTTAAATAATACATATGGTGCAATATTTACACTCAACATGCAATTAGCTTGATTCAGTTGGAGATCTGACCTATTTAAGGCTGTCCTGTTAGAACTTCTAATAAGAGATTCGTAACGTCGGTAAAACAAAACTAACGCTCAATGTTTTCTATGACGCCAGCTGCCAGTCTTGCTCCTCAACGTAATGACGCTCTATGTAACGCCGGTGAGGTCGAAGTAAAAGTTCCACACTGCTTTGGTGGCGTGTGGAGTGGTGTGGACCTAGCATACGGTCGGACAACGTGGCAATTTATTGCTCTAAATTCGGATTCGAGCCATCTGATACCTTTTTTTGGTTTAAATTAGACTCGTAAGATAACTGCATTTATCGCTCTTGGTTTTTGATAGTGCATCCTCTGCTGCGTCTGTTTTATTTTGTTGCGCGGCGTGTGTTTCACGTGTGCAAAGCGTTCCGGAACTAAAGCTGAAAAGGGTCACCGATATATTGCGTTTTGGTTAACAATCCGCACACACACATTTACTGATAAGAATGGCAACCTTGATTTTAGAAGACGGAACCAAGTTCAAAGGCAGCCTTTTTGGTGCTAATGTTTCTGTGTCGGGAGAAGTTGGTAAGTCTTTACTAACGTGAATGAAAGTGGCCAATCGCATCTCGATTCATTCCCCTCTTGCAAAATAATTATCAGGTCATGCTGCAATATAACTATTATTTACAAATTAATTATAAGGGTGAAGGTATTAGGCCTCGTTAAATCGTGTGTAGTGTTCTGAAAGATAGCATCGAAGCTAGCGGCTAAGGTAACCAACTCTGTCTTTACCCTCGCCGTTGTGCCTCGCGCTTATGTTTCTGCTGAAGGAGATGCTGCTCAGTCAGAGCAGTGTACTGGTGTTCTCCAACTGCGTCACAGCGCCCTCATACGATCAATTTCTGTGTGGCTAGGCTGCAGTCTTTCTGGATCCCAGGGTATAGGGCAGGCTGAAGCTGCCTGGTGGTCGGCAGCATAGTTACACAAGATGAAAGCAAGGACCCTTTTTGTAAGTCCTTTGAAAGTCCACTACTACCACTGTTGGTGATCCCCACTATTCAGAAAGTGGGGTAGCACGGCTTAAGATGGCAGTTTGACCTAGTCCTCTGACAATCGGAAATCGTCTTCACCAGTGTCATCTCCTGTCCATACAGATCCTCGTGGCTAAGTTTGTGCTCAAGTTTTCAGATTTGTCTCTTTGCCCTCCTTTTGAGATGGTTGCCCTAAACGGCAAGTGAAAGTGGCAAAGAAAAACACATTTTTAGAACTTTTTAAATTTGGTGTCTGGTGTACAACATGTCAATTGTTAGCGGGGCACATGGTCTAAAGTAACTACACAATATGCAGCTCATGTTTGTGTATTCTGTATACAGGATTAAATGTAATTAATATTATGTCATTATTCAATTGACAAAAAAAGGAGAGCAGACAGAGGACAATATCGCAAAGGCACTGTGATAATGGTAAATGGAAAAGGATCGTATTTAAAGGCCGCATTGTTGATTCTCGTTGTTTTCTTTTGTGTGTGTGTGTTTGTGTGTACCCAGTGTTTCAGACCGGTATGGTGGGCTACCCGGAAGCCCTGACTGACCCGTCTTACCGCTGCCAGATCCTCACCCTCACCTACCCACTGGTGGGCAACTATGGTGTGCCACAGGACGAAGAAGGAGACTTTGGACTGAGCAAGGTTGGTTGGACTGCCTTATAGTAGTTAAACCTTCAAGGGTTTAATAGCTGGCAATGGTACCTTTTTATTTAGGAAGAAAATGTGAGTGCTTGGTGTGAATGTGTAACATCTGCAATGTTGAACCGAGCCTGGCTAACCACTGCCCGTTTTGCCTTAACCTCGCTGTGGACTGACTGAAGAACAGAACAGAATTGCGTTCCTGTTTCTCTTCCTCAGTGGTTCGAGTCGTCGAGGATCCATGCTGCGGCGCTGGTCGTGGGCGAGCTCTCAGAGAACCCGAGTCACTGGAGCTCCGCCATGTCTCTGGACCAGTGGCTCAAACAACAGGGCGTCCCCGGCCTCCAAGGTGAGTTCATATAAAAACTACAAACTACTACGATTTCACTTTAATGGGAAAGTGTGTGTTCAAACATTTGACTGGTACTGTATGTATTGTGTAGTCGCTCTGACAGCCGGGCATACCCAGGCTGCAGGGTAAATAATACATAAAGAAATGTAACATACTATATACAAACTACTACTTCTACCGCTACTACTAAATATAGTGTAGTTGTTCAAACAGGGCGTCCCTGGCCTGCACGGTATATAGTAAATAAGGCTATGTAGCATACTGTATATAAACTTCTACTACTACTAAATATAGTCACTCAGACAGCACGGCATCCCCGGGCTGCAGGGTGTATAATAAAGATATATAACATACTCTGTAAAAACTACTACTATATGTAGTGGAGTGGCTCAAACAGCAGGGAATCCTGGGTCACTCATCATATTACTGCTGTCTACATCTTAGAACTACATTGGCCTTTACCAACAGGAAGATTGTTGACATTCAAATGTTTCTTCCTCCAGGTATTGACAAACGTAGTCGCTGTAAGAGCAGGGCATCCACAGGCTGCAGGGTATATAATAAATAAGGATATGTAATATACTGTATATAAATTACTAGTAATAATACTACTGTTCTGCACAAATTTTTTTTAAGGGAACACTCAATCATCACAGTAAAACACCCAGTCAATTAAACTTATCGCTATCGACCTGTCCAGTTAGGAGGCAGAAGTGATTGTGAATCAAATTCACCTGTTTTGGTGCAAATGAAAGCAACAACAGGTGGACAGGAGAGGCAACAGCAAGACGACCCCCCAAAAAGGGAATGGTTTTGCAGGTGGTGGCCACAAATCATTTCTCTCTCCCAATCCTTCCTGACTGATTTTACTCAAGTTTCGCATTTTGCTAGTGCTCTTGTCACTCCTGATAGCATGAGGCGATACCTGCAGCCCGTTCAGGTTGGACAGGTGGCCCACTGGTATTTTCGTCCTCCAGGTATTGACACACGTTGTCTAACCAAGAAGATCCGAGAGAAGGGCACTATGCTGGGGAAGCTGGTCGTGGACGGAACCCCGGAGTGCAGCGTTCCCCTTGACAACCCGGATCAAAGGAACCTCGTCAGGGAAGTCTCCATGAAGGTAACCGGAAGTGCTTCTGTCTCATCATTGATTTTAATATTAAAATGCTTGTATATCAAAAATAAATATACATGCGTTTATGTGCTGGATTTAGATGAGCTTACAGTAAGTAAACCTCTTTTTTAGCCCCATTGTGGTTCATGATTTGTAGAGAACAGATGCTGAGTAAGATATGTTTTGACCTGTAATTCTCGGGTTAGCAGTCGTCATAGATCATCTACTTATGAAGCTAAAACTCTGTATCATCAATTGCGTATGGAATGGAGTCAAACCTGATGAACACCTTCGTAGTTTTCCTCATAGGAGGACAGGCTCACTATTGTATACATGTTCACAACAGTCGCTAATAAATGCTCCTAGTCCATTTTGTAGATGCCGTCTCTCTGTGTGTGGTGCAGGAACCCAGGGTTTTCAACCCCAGCGGAACAGTCCGCATCACTGCCGTAGACTGTGGCATCAAATACAACCAGATCCGCTGCCTGTGTCAGAGGGGGGCCTGCGTTACCGTGGTGCCCTGGGACCACCCCCTGGACAGCAAAGGTTAGAATCAGCCAATCACGTCAAGAGTTATTTGGAAACCAGCCAATCACGTCCAGAGTTACATAGAGGGGGAGTGATCAGAATAAAGGAGTGGATTTCAAACTGAATTAGTATATTATGGTCCTTCCAGTCGTTGATCATTACTTTCTCAGTCTTATCACGTTGACATTTAATTTATTTAGACACACCAATCAGTGTCGTATTTTCACTCCTATCACTGTAATTAATGCTTAATTTATTTAGTCACAATAATCTCAATGAGATATAATCTCAATATGATAATTATCTAATTTTACTTTTCACTCTTGACCAGACTTTGACGGGCTTTTTATCAGTAACGGACCTGGCGACCCACAGTTCTGTAAGGAGACCATTGCTAACCTGATGAAGGTGGTGTGTGTGGACCAGCCCAAACCTGTGTTTGGGATCTGCCTTGGACACCAGCTCCTCTCCCTGGTCATAGGGGCCAAGACATTCAAGATGAAGTAGGGCCACGCCTTTTCTTTTTTTACATTCATTTGACTTTATAATTTTCTGTTAATGATCAACTATTTTTATTTATTTATTTATTAATTTGTTTGTTTATTTGTTTATTTATGATTGAGAGTGTGTGACTTCTTGATGTTTTACATTGCAGTTTTTTGTTGTTTTGTAGCATTTGTTACTTACTTTTTGAGGGGACATTCACTAGGTTATTTAGTCAAATGGTTAACCTTCATTAAGTTTGTTGAATCATTCTCTCCTTTCGGGATATTCTGGAAAGACTGAGCTAAAACACTGGTCTGACTCTAGTTGGCTTTTTCCACAAGCCCATCTATACACACACACACACACACACACACGCTTTCTCTGTGGGGGCGTTGTGCTGTGAAATGCGCTGTTCTGCTTGGCCCAGCAGTCCAGCTTCTCTGAGGCGCAGGTTTGTTTTGCTAAGGTTCCTGGGAGCGCTACTTTGTTGGCTTTCGGCTTCAAGGCCGGGGGCCAACTCAGAGTTTTCCCATTGTCCTACTGGAATGCACCGCGCTTCACAGCTGGATAGACAATAGTTCACATGGAGGCAGGGAGACAGACAGAGACTCTGGGGGTAAGACCTGCAGACAGACAGGCGGTCAGCCCTGCAGGCGGTCGGCCCTGCAGGCGGTCGGCCCTGCAGGCGGTCAGGCAGGCAGGCGGGCAGGCGGTCAGGCAGGCAGGCGGGCAGGCAGGCAGGCAGGCAGGCAGGCGGGCAGGCGGGCAGGCAGGCAGGCAGGCGTTACATGGTGACCACAAGGTGGGGTAGACAGGCTGATAAATGGAAGTTATGGTCAGTGATGGTGCACGGTGTGTGTGATACCCCACAAAGTCACCTTTGGAAGTTATGGTCAGTGATGGTGCACGGTGTGTGTGATACCCCACAAAGCCACCTTTGGAAGTTATGGTCAGTGATGGTGCACGGTGTGTGTGATACCCCACAAAGTCACCTTTGGAAGTTATGGTCAGTGATGGTGCACGGTGTGTGTGATACCCCACAAAGTCACCTTTGGAAGTTATGGTCAGTGATGGTGCACGGTGTGTGTGATACCCCACAAAGTCACCCTTGGAAGTAATGGTCAGTGATGGTGCACGGTGTGTGTGATACCCCACAAAGTCACCCTTGGAAGTTATGGTCAGTGATGGTGCACGGTGTGTGTGATACCCCACAAAGTCACCCTTGGAAGTTATGGTCAGTGATGGTGCACGGTGTGTGTGATACCCCACAAAGTCACCCTTGGAAGTTATGGTCAGTGATGGTGCACGGTGTGTGTGATACCCCACAAAGTCACCCTTGGAAGTTATGGTCAGTGATGGTGTGTGATACCCTACAAAGTCACCTTTGCACGTGGTGTGGCAGATAGACAGGTAGTCTTTTGGAGCTTGCAGGCAAAGAGGGAACAGGAAACTTTCTCAGACGGTATTTCCTGTGGACTATCTCTGTTGTCAATATGTAGGAACAGGACAGTAGCCAATCAAATGTGCTCAATATATTTTGAGACTTATTTATTATTATTATTATTATTATAATAATAATAATAATTATTATTATTATCATTATTGTTTTTTTTCCCAATGTATGTGCATGAATTACAGATAAGTATTTTAAATTGCCTCTAAAAATGTCCCCGCGCTGGCTTCCGTTGCTCTCCCAGATACGGTAACCGTGGTCACAACCAGCCGTGCATCCACAAGGGAACGGAACGCTGTTACATCACTTCCCAGAACCACGGCTATGCCGTCGACCCCAACACCCTGCCCCGCGACTGGGACGTGCTCTTCACCAACGCCAACGACCACACCAGTGAGGGCATCGTCCACAACACTAAACCGCTGTTCAGGTAGCTATGGCAACGCCGCTGGCCAGGTTGTTAACAGCGACACACACCTGGTTTATGAAGCTTTTTTTTTGTTTGTTTTTTAAAGGAAGCACAAATATACTGTTAATTGCTGATAAGAACTACCTCTTGAAGTCATTATGAAAATGAATTGTTACTGCTTCATGTATTTTTGTATGTATTCCAAAGTGATGTTTTTCTTGTTCAGTGTCCAGTTCCACCCAGAACACATGGCAGGACCCACTGACCTGGTCAGTCTGTTTGACGTCTACCTCGCCACTGTGCGAGACCACAAGGAGGGCAAGCCTGGGAAACCAGGTAACAACGCTCACACACACACAAACACACATACCTTGACGACTCACACACACACACCTTAACCACACTCGCACACCTTAATGACTCACACACACCTTAACCACACTCGCACACACCTTAACCACACTCACATACACCTTAACCACACTCACACACACCTTAACCACACTCACACACACCTTAACGACTCACACACACCTTAACGACTCACACACACCTTAACGACTCACACACACACACCTTAACCACACTCACACACCTTAACGACTCACACACACCTTAACGACTCACACACACACACCTTAACCACACTCACACACCTTAACCACACTCACACACCTTAACACTAAGTGATTTTTAGAATCAATCTCCTTCCAATGATTTCCATAACACCAGAAACAAAAGTTTAACACAATTGCTTCCTTATTACATGAAATTTGAGCCTCTCCATTCCATATCTCTTTTAGTTTCGTTTTTTTTTATGGATAGAATAATATTAAAGTGTCCTGGACTTGACCAGACTAGATTCCTGCGGCTTATTAATTAATAATAATAATAATAATAATTAATAATAATAATAATAATAATTAATAATAATTAAATAATTAATTAATCTTTCATATTTTCATTCTGCTCTGTTCTTTTATTCCAGTGAAGCAGCGCCTGACCGATCACCTGACCTTCCCCGATTCCCTCCGACCCGAAGACTTTGTCCGACCCCGGAAGGTTCTGATCCTGGGGTCAGGAGGCCTGTCCATTGGCCAGGCCGGGGAGTTCGACTACTCCGGATCTCAGGTTAGAGAACCACATTAGATATTAAACAAAAATAAACCTGTAGAAAAACTGCTTGGAAATGATCATGGAAACTCATCGTTATCCTCGTATTGCTTTGATTTCCATACTCTTATACGTTCTGTGACTCTGTAGACCTTTAAAGGTGTGTGGTGTGTGGTGTGTGGTGTGTGGTGTGTGTGTGTGCGTGTGCGTGTGCGTCTCCAGGCCATCAAAGCCCTGAAGGAGGAGAACATTCAGACGGTTCTCATCAACCCAAACATCGCCACGGTCCAGACGTCTAAAGGGCTGGCGGACAAAGTCTACTTCCTGCCCCTCACCCTGGAATACGTTACCCAGGTGAGAGAGAGAGATCAGAAGTTCACATTCGACCCCTCACCCTGGAATACGTCACCCAGGTGAGAGAGAGAGATCAGAAGTTCACATTCAATGATGATTAAAAGTGAAAATCCTCCATTGACCACCGTCTGGTTTGGTTAAAAAAAAGACATGCGATATATTCTACGCCATTGTATATATTAACACTTTACATAACGTTTGATGTTTGACATCTTTATAATAGCATTAAAATCAGGATAGTGATCAAATATATATTATGTTAAAAAAAAAGATAGTCGTTTTTTTTCTCTAGAGAGAGACTCTCCTCGGTAGTATGACACATTACACTACCTGAGTGTCTCCTTTGGTAGACTGATCTCTAGCTCATATTATGGGACTGTATCTCTGGACTATTGCACATCAATTTCCCTCACGATCATGAAAGTACTTATCTTATCTCAATGAAGCTTTCAACTAGAGTAAGGTAACGAAGTCACACACCACAGGTAGTCAAACCAATAAAAAGTTCATCCAGGATAACAAATTATGAATTTGATATATGAATAAGCTGAACTGATCAGGTTTTTGGTAATGACATTGTGCGGATTGTGGAGTGCTATCTTCATTATTTAAGGTTTCCTGTACTGCTCTAGGTTCTTCTTATCGTCCATTTTGGATCAAATCTAAATAATTGTAATTTTTATTGAATATGCATGGTGATGTCTTAAGTTAAGATCTGATAAAGTTGAAAAACAAAGTACCAGAAATGAAGGTCCTCACTCTGACTCCCAAACCCCCCCCGGCTGGCGTGTTCGTTGGTTTCCTAGGTGATAAAGAACGAGCGCCCCGATGGGGTCCTGCTGACCTTTGGGGGTCAGACAGCCTTGAACTGCGGCGTGGAGCTCACCAAGCGCGGCGTGCTGCAGCGCTACAACGTGCGCGTCCTGGGCACGCCCGTGGCCTCCATTGAGATGACGGAGGATAGGAAGGTGTTTGTGGAGAAGATGGAGGAGATCAACGAGCACGTGGCGCCCAGCGAGGCCGCTCTGTCCGTGGAGCAGGTGACCGTTATAATTACTATTGTGTTTATTATAGTTTTTTATTGCATTGGTTATCTTTAGAGATAAATATTAGATTGTGTTTTATTTACTTCACGGCCACCATGGAGCAGGTGACCGCTTTAAAGCGCCGCTTGTTATAATTACTATTATGTTTACTATAGTTTTTTATCGCATTGGTTATCTTTAGAGATTAGATTGTGTAGAATGTGTTTTATTTACTTCACTGTAGAGCGGGTGATTGCTTTAAGCGCTTCTCGTTATGTTAATATTTTATATTATGTGGGTCATCGTTAGAGCTGTGGTGTTAGATTGTGTTTTATTTACTAGTTCAGTCACCCTCGTGTTTCTCTCCGCTTGTTTCAGTGCTGGCTATATTATTCAGCTGGATTTATACATCTTTTATTAACTATTGGTTTTTTTGTAATGTAGTTTTTAGTGTTGATGTTAATCTCTTAAATGTATCACGTTAATTTCACAAGTTAGGCTTATGAATTCGCAATTCGCTTTTTTTCTTGTTCTATAGATGTATGGCTTTTCAACCAGACACACGCTTCAACCTGCATTCAACTACGTCCTGTTATATTCACGGTCCACATTGACAGCAACCGTCTCTCCCTCTCTCTCTCTCTCTCAACCTATTTTCTTCTCTCTCTCTCTTCCACCTCTTTTCTTCTCTCCCTCTCTCTTCCTCTCCATCCCAGGCTGTGGCGGCCGCTGAGCGTATTGGCTACCCGGTGCTGGTGCGCTCTGCCTTCGCCCTGGGGGGCCTGGGCTCCGGCTTCGCCAACAACCGGGAGGAAATGACGTTGCTGGTGACGGCGGCCTTCGCCCACACCTCCCAGGTGCTGGTGGACAAGAGCCTGAAGGGCTGGAAGGAGATCGAGTACGAGGTGGTCCGCGACGCCTACGACAACTGCATCACTGTGAGTACAGCAAACACACAGGTTTAATTAACTGCATCACTGTAGGTACAGCAAACACACAGGTTTAATTAACTGCATCACTAAGTACAGGAAGCTCACAGGTTTAATTAACTGCATTACTGTAAGTACAGCAAACACACAGGTTTAATTAACTGCATCACTGTGAGTACAGCAAACACACAGGTTTAATTAACTGCATCACTGTAAGTACAGCAAACACAGGTTTAATTAACTGCATCACTGTGAGTACAGCAAACACACAGGTTTAATTAACTGCATCTCTGTGAGTACAGCAAACACAGGTTTAATTAACTGCATCACTGTGAGTACAGCAAACACACAGGTTTAATTAACTGCATCACTGTAAGTACAGCAAACACAGGTTTAATTAACTGCATCACTGTGAATACAGGAAGCTCACAGGTTTACATTGTTTTTGTAACAACATCTGCATCACTGTGGGTAGAGGGGTGTTCTATATGATTCTTAATTGTCCATATACGTTGTGTGTTACATTAACAAAGCACTAACCCTCTGCAGAATCGATTCGCGATTCGTTCAGATCACGTTTGATTCGCGGGAATGGTGAATCTTTTTTTTTTTTTTTTTTCGCGTCTTCTCTGAAGGTCTGTAACATGGAGAACATTGATCCGCTGGGGATTCACACTGGGGAGTCGATCGTGGTGGCTCCCAGTCAGACTCTGAACGACTACGAGTACAACCTGCTGCGTAACACCGCCATCAAGGTCATCAGGCACTTGGGGGTGGTGGGGGAGTGCAACATCCAGTACGCTCTCAACCCAGAGTCTGAGCAGGTGACGCAAACGCACACGCACACACAGCCACACACGCACAGAGACTTAAAATTACTAGCAGGTGAGAGGGGAATGACGCACACAGCTGGGTAAACAGACACACACACACACAAATACACACATATACCAAGCTTGAAATTGTACAAAGTACAAAGCCAGGCCACTAAAACCCCAGTTGAGGTATATAAAAAAGAAAGTATGAAACACATGCACTCACACATACAAACAAAACAAAATAATAGTTATTAGAGTTTAAATGCACACCATAAACAACGTTTTATTAATAGCGTTCATCTGAGAGTACCGTTTATGCACATATTTTCTTACTAATGGTTCAGTTGTGCAGGAATACACACGCCTACTCTCTACCTACTCTTACTGATGGGAACCTTCTTTGTTTGTTTGTTTCAGTACTACATCATAGAAGTGAACGCGCGTCTGTCGCGTAGCTCTGCGCTAGCCAGTAAAGCTACAGGCTATCCCCTGGCCTATGTAGCTGCTAAGCTAGGCCTGGGAATCCCTCTGCCCCTACTGAAGTAAGTCTCCTCAAAATACTGTCAAATATTTAACTTAACTGTCCTGTTAATGTCACGTTTTACATTTTGGAACATAATAATAATAATAATAATAATAATACGATTTTTATTTTCATCTCAGGAACTCTGTGACCAACTCAACGACGGCTAACTTTGAGCCGAGCCTGGACTACTGTGTGGTGAAGGTCCCCCGCTGGGACCTCAGCAAGTTCCTCAGGGTGTCCACCAAGATAGGCTCCTCCATGAAGAGTGTTGGTAAGAGTAACCTCTGGGCAGGCTTCAATTTAAGTAAAACAAACCAATCTGTCACCAAGATAGGCTCCTCTACAAGCTCAGCTGGAGAACTCGCCTAAAGAGAATAAAAATAAAAACAAACCAAACTCTCACCAAGATGGCCGCCTCCATGATGAGTGTTGGTAAGAGTGACTTCAGGACGGGGCTTTAATTTAAATAAAACAAACATAACTGTCTCCAAGATGGCGTCCTCCATGAGTGTTGGTAAGAGTGACCTCAGGACGGGGCTTTAATTTAAATAAAACAAACAAAACTGTCTCCAAGATGGCGTCCTCCATGTAGAGTGTTGGTAAGAGTGACCTCAGGACGGGGCTTTAATTTAAACAAAACAAACAAAACTGTCTCCAAGATGGCATCCTCGATGAAGAGTGTTGGTAAGCTCAGCTAGAGAACTCGCCTGAAGAAAATAAAAATAAAATAAACCAAACTCTCACCAAGATGGCCGCCTCCAAGAAGAGTGTCTGAAGGAGCCAGCTGAGGTTACTCTTGCAGAGACTTCACTAAGGGAGTCATATAGAAGATTGGGCTTCTCAAAAAATGTTAACGGTTTCTTTCATCTTTTCCTTGACTGACCTCATTCGCTTATGTCTAGTGAGGCCAACCAAATCCCATGCCATTTTGTATCCACAGGATAATTGTGTTAAAAAAACAAAAACGTCTTGCTTCAGAATAGGTTTACCTGACAGTTCAAGTCAAGTTATACTTGTTTGTCATGTGAAGCAGAAACAAAGTACTGTCAGTGAAATGCTTCAATTGGCCATGCCTAGTCTGTGTGGAGTGACAGGTGACTCTCTGCTCGTCCATTGGCCTAAACCCTGTGTCCCCGCCCCCCTTTAGGTGAGGTGATGGCTATTGGTCGGAGCTTTGAGGAGGCCTTCCAGAAGGCTCTACGGATGGTGGACGAGAACTGTGTTGGCTTTGACCATACCATCAAACCCGTGTCTGACGAGGTAAGAACCCGTATCTGACGAGGTAAGAACCCGTGTCTGACGAGGTAAGAACCCGTGTCTGACGAGGTAAGAACCCGTGTCTGACGAGGTAAGAACCCGTGTCTGACGAGGTAAGAACCCGTGTCTGACGAGGTAAGAACAGTGTTATCAAACCCTTCTCTGACGAGGTAAGAACAGTGTTATCAAACCCGTGTCTGACGAGGTAAGAACAGTGTTACATTGTGGGCTTATCCTAGGCTTCTAGTGCCTTTTTATTCCTACCAGTCTTTTTGCCGCTTTGGCCATATCTTTAAACCATAATTACATAATATAATTTGAATGTGTTTTTTTACTTAAAATGTTTTTAAGATTACACCAGATTCAAATTATATTGTCTGTTTCTATGCTAGTGTGTCACATGAAGCACTTCCCAAAGGCATGCGACCATGAGCACTGCCCACCATTTTGAAGCCTCATCTCTCTCTTCTCCTCTCCACCTTTTCCAGGAGCTGCAGACGCCGACGGACAAACGCATCTTCGTCCTGGCGTCGGCGCTGAAGGCGGGCTACACGGTGGACCGCCTCTATGACCTCACCAAGATCGACCGCTGGTTCCTGCACAAGATGAAGAACATCGCCGACCACGAGCGTTTGCTGGAGACGTTCAACCAGGAGGGCAGCGCCATGCCACCCGAGGCCATGAGGAAGGCGAAGCAGCTGGGCTTCTCCGACAAGCAGATAGCCCTGGCCGTGCAGAGGTGGGGTGCCACGTGCATCACACACACACACACACACACACACACACACACACACAGAGAGATACATACTGACAAGCAGATAGCCCTGGCCGTGCAGAGGTGGGGTGACACGTGCATCACACACACACACACACACACGCTAATACATAAACAGAGATACATACAGACAAGCAGATAGCCCTGGTCGTGCAGAGATAGCTACACATTTATTAGACATACCCAAACACACATCTATTAAATACTATCTCCTATACAGAACTGATAAGCTGACCCTTGACCTTTTGTCTCTCCCGTTAGCACTGAGCTTGCGGTGAGGAAGCTGCGGCGTGATTGGTCGATCCTGCCGGTAGTGAAGCAGATTGACACCGTGGCGGCCGAGTGGCCCGCCCACACGAACTACCTGTACCTGACCTATAACGGCACAGAGAGTGACCTCCACTTCCTGGAGCAGCACGTGATGGTGATTGGCTCAGGAGTCTACCGCATCGGCAGCAGCGTGGAGTTTGATTGGTGCGCTGTGGGCTGCATAACGGAACTCCGGAAGGTATGGCTTCTTCAGATCTCCACCTTCTGCTAAGAATAGTGATGGCTAGCCAGTTAGCCTGAAAGCAGGTTATACATTGTCCGTAGCAACTGTGTTTTTTTATGGCTTCAGGAAATTGTTGAATAAAAACGAGAATAACTGAATGTGTCGTTTTATTCAAAATTTGTTATCTGCTAAACAAACAAAGCACTTTAGACATGAAGTAGAGAAGTTGTTTGTTAGGTAAAAAGCGTAGTATTAAACCAGTGTATGGTGTGTTTCTGTTCAGATGGGCTACAAGACAATCATGGTGAACTATAACCCGGAAACGGTCAGCACTGACTATGACATGTGTGACCGTCTCTACTTTGACGAGATCTCCTTTGAGGTACGGATTCCCTTTCACACCTAGTGGCCACTGCAGGTCTAAAGTCAACAGCGGTATGGTTTTCAGTTAATACCTCCCTCGGTAGGGAACAAGAAATGACAAATGTACTTTGTTTGTTTGTTGTTTTATTTATTTATCTGTCTGTCTGTCTGTCATTTCTATCTTTTGGCAAAATGTATAGCCAGAGAAATTATTCATGCACTGCTTTGTCCTGTTTTGGTCTTGCTGTATCAAATGGAAACTCATCCCAAGCAGCTGTCCCTGGGATTGGTGCATTTGTCTGGAAGGATGTAGATGGTTTATGATTCTGGGGAAGCCTATTTCACAACAGCCGCTGAGACTTGACTTGGTTTACTCATTTGTTCCTCTCCTTTACTTTCTTTTCCTCGCCCCTCCTCCTCTCCTTCTCCCTCTTGTCCCCCCTCTCCTCTCCTAGGTGGTGATGGATATCTACGAGCTGGAGAACCCAGAGGGGGTCATCCTGTCCATGGGCGGCCAGCTGCCCAACAACATCGCCATGGCGCTCCATCGTCAGCAGTGCCGTATCCTAGGGACCTCCCCGGAGTTCATCGACTCGGCGGAGAACCGCTTCAAGTTCTCCCGCATGCTGGACACCATCGGCATCAGTCAGCCGCGCTGGAAGGAACTCTCCGACACAGAGGTGGGAGAGAAAGACAAAATTAAAAAAAAACGTTCAAACATAATGACGCGCCTTTGCATCTTGACCTGAATGAAAGTGTGAGTGATGAGTTTGCAAGCCGATTTTGGAATTTGATTTAGAGCAACATCAAGTGTGACGTAAGAATTTAAATGTAAATACATAATGATACAAGGTCATTTTCAGATCTGAACCTAACCAGACTCAAAGTTTGGGATTTATTAGAAAATTGACTTAATGTTGTTCAGTAGGAGCCATCCCCTAAATAGACTGCCTTGTCTTTGATGCCTATTCAGTTCATTTGAAAGTGCATTATTTTGCAATAACCAGTGTGTAGAAGTTGTGTATGTACTTCCATATGGCATTACAAAATAATGTTAATGGCATAACAAAATAGTTACCTTCCACTTTATATCTCAATGGTATTCCCCCTTTCCCTCTGTGAGCAGTTGGCTATGAAATTCTGTGAGACGGTGGGCTACCTGTGTGTAGTTGGTTAGGGTTAATCTGTCTGTCTGTCTGTCTGTCGCGCTCTCTCTCTGTCCCCCCCCCCCAGTCGGCCATGAAGTTCTGTGAGACGGTGGACTACCCGTGTCTGGTGCGTCCCTCCTACGTGCTGAGCGGAGCCGCCATGAACGTGGCGTACTCGGACAGCGACCTGGAGAAGTACCTGAAGGGAGCCGTGGCCGTATCCAAGGAGCACCCCGTGGTCATCTCCAAGTTCATCCAGGAAGCCAAGGTACCACACCTCACTGTGTTAAACGCTTCATATGGGAGGTCAAGGTACCGCACCTCACTTTGTTAAACGCTTCATATGGGAGGTCCAGGTACCATAGCGGACCTCACTTTGTTAAACGCTTCATATGGGAGGTCAAGGTACCATAGCGGACCTCACTTTGTTAAACGCTTCATATGGGAGGTCAAGGTACCATAGCGGACCTCACTTTGTTAAACGCTTCCTATGGGAGGTCAAAGTACCGCACCTCACTTTGTTAAACGCTTCATATGGGGAGCCAAGGTACCATAGCGGACCTCACTTTGTTAAACGCTTCATATGGGAGGTCAAGGTACCATAGCGGACCTCACTTTGTTAAACGCTTCATATGGGAGGTCAAGGTACCATAGCGGACCTCACTTTGTTAAACGCTTCATATGGGAGGTCAAGGTACCATAGCGGACCTCACTTTGTTAAACGCTTCATATGGGAGGTCAAGGTACCATAGCGGACCTCACTTTGTTAAACGCTTCATATGGGAGGTCAAGGTACCGCAGCGCGGACCTCACTTTGTTAAACGCTTCATATGGGAGGTCAAGGTACCGCAGCGCGGTCCTCACTTTGTTAAACGCTTCATATGGGCGGTCATAGCAGACCTCACTTTGTTAAACGCTTCATATGGGCGGTCATAGCAGACCTCACTTTATTGAACACGTCATATGGGCGGTCATAGCAGACCTCACTTTATTGAACACGTCATATGGGAGGTCATAGCAGACCTCACTTTATTGAACACGTCATATGGGCGGTCATAGCAGACCTCACTTTATTGGAAACGTCATATGGGAGGTCATAGCAGACCTCACTTTATTGAACACGTCATATGGGAGGTCATAGCAGACCTCACTTTATTGAACACGTCATATGGGCGGTCATAGCAGACCTCACTTTATTGAACACGTCATATGGGCGGTCATAGCAGACCTCACTTTATTGAACACGTCATATGGGCGGTCATAGCAGACCTCACTTTATTGAACACGTCATATGGGCGGTCATAGCAGACCTCACTTTATTGAACACGTCATATGGGAGGTCATAGCAGACCTCACTTTATTGAACACGTCATATGGGCGGTCATAGCAGACCTCACTTTATTGAACACGTCATATGGGCGGTCATAGCAGACCTCACTTTATTGAACACGTCATATGGGCGGTCATAGCAGACCTCACTTTATTGAACACGTCATATGGGCGGTCATAGCAGACCTCACTTTATTGAACACGTCATATGGGCGGTCATAGCAGACCTCACTTTATTGAACACGTCATATGGGCGGTCATAGCAGACCTCACTTTATTGAACACGTCATATGGGCGGTCATAGCAGACCTCACTTTATTGAACACGTCATATGGGCGGTCATAGCAGACCTCACTTTATTGAACACGTCATATGGGCGGTCATAGCAGACCTCACTTTATTGAACACGTCATATGGGCGGTCATAGCAGACCTCACTTTGTTAAACACTTCATATGGGAGGTCATAGCAGACCTCACTTTATTGAACACGTCATATGGGCGGTCATAGCAGACCTCACTTTGTTAAACACTTCATATGGGAGGTCATAGCAGACCTCACTTTATTGAACACGTCATATGGGCGGTCATAGCAGACCTCACTTTATTGAACACGTCATATGGGCGGTCATAGCAGACCTCACTTTGTTAAACACTTCATATGGGAGGTCATAGCAGACCTCACTTTATTGAACGCGTCATATGGGCGGTCATAGCAGACCTCACTTTATTGAACGCGTCATATGGGAGGTCATAGCAGACCTCACTTTATTGAACGCGTCATATGGGCGGTCATAGCAGACCTCACTTTATTGAACGCGTCATATGGGCGGTCATAGCAGACCTCACTTTATTGAACGCGTCATATGGGCGGTCATAGCAGACCTCACTTTATTGAACCCGTCATATGGGCGGTCATAGCAGACCTCACTTTATTGAACGCGTCATATGGGCGGTCATAGCAGACCTCACTTTATTGAACGCGTCATATGGGCGGTCATAGCAGACCTCACTTTATTGAACGCGTCATATGGGCGGTCATAGCAGACCTCACTTTATTGAACGCGTCATATGGGCGGTCATAGCAGACCTCACTTTATTGAACGCGTCATATGGGCGGTCATAGCAGACCTCACTTTATTGAACACGTCATATGGGCGGTCATAGCAGACCTCACTTTATTGAACGCGTCATATGGGCGGTCATAGCAGACCTCACTTTGTTAAACACTTCATATGGGAGGTCATAGCAGACCTCACTTTGTTAAACACTTCATATGGGAGGTCATAGCAGACCTCACTTTATTGAACGCGTCATATGGGAGGTCATAGCAGACCTCACTTTATTGAACGCGTCATATGGGCGGTCATAGCAGACCTCACTTTATTGAACGCGTCATATGGGAGGTCATAGCAGACCTCACTTTATTGAACACGTCATATGGGAGGTCATAGCAGACCTCCCTTTATTGAACACGTCATATGGGAGGTCATAGCAGACCTCACTTTATTGAACACGTCATATGGGCGGTCATAGCAGACCTCACTTTATTGAACACGTCATATGGGAGGTCATAGCAGACCTCACTTTATTGAACACGTCATATGGGAGGTCATAGCAGACCTCACTTTATTGAACACGTCATATGGGAGGTCATAGCAGACCTCACTTTATTGAACACGTCATATGGGCGGTCATAGCAGACCTCACTTTATTGAACACGTCATATGGGAGGTCATAGCAGACCTCACTTTATTGAACACGTCATATGGGCGGTCATAGCAGACCTCACTTTATTGAACACGTCATATGGGCGGTCATAGCAGACCTCACTTTATTGAACACGTCATATGGGCGGTCATAGCAGACCTCACTTTATTGAACACGTCATATGGGCGGTCATAGCAGACCTCACTTTATTGAACACGTCATATGGGCGGTCATAGCAGACCTCACTTTATTGAACACGTCATATGGGCGGTCATAGCAGACCTCACTTTATTGAACACGTCATATGGGAGGTCATAGCAGACCTCACTTTATTGAACACGTCATATGGGCGGTCATAGCAGACCTCACTTTATTGAACACGTCATATGGGCGGTCATAGCAGACCTCACTTTATTGAACACGTCATATGGGCGGTCATAGCAGACCTCACTTTATTGAACACGTCATATGGGCGGTCATAGCAGACCTCACTTTATTGAACACGTCATATGGGCGGTCATAGCAGACCTCACTTTATTGAACACGTCATATGGGCGGTCATAGCAGACCTCACTTTATTGAACACGTCATATGGGCGGTCATAGCAGACCTCACTTTATTGAACACGTCATATGGGCGGTCATAGCAGACCTCACTTTATTGAACACGTCATATGGGCGGTCATAGCAGACCTCACTTTGTTAAACACTTCATATGGGAGGTCATAGCAGACCTCACTTTATTGAACACGTCATATGGGCGGTCATAGCAGACCTCACTTTGTTAAACACTTCATATGGGAGGTCATAGCAGACCTCACTTTATTGAACACGTCATATGGGCGGTCATAGCAGACCTCACTTTATTGAACACGTCATATGGGCGGTCATAGCAGACCTCACTTTGTTAAACACTTCATATGGGAGGTCATAGCAGACCTCACTTTATTGAACGCGTCATATGGGCGGTCATAGCAGACCTCACTTTATTGAACGCGTCATATGGGAGGTCATAGCAGACCTCACTTTATTGAACGCGTCATATGGGCGGTCATAGCAGACCTCACTTTATTGAACGCGTCATATGGGCGGTCATAGCAGACCTCACTTTATTGAACGCGTCATATGGGCGGTCATAGCAGACCTCACTTTATTGAACCCGTCATATGGGCGGTCATAGCAGACCTCACTTTATTGAACGCGTCATATGGGCGGTCATAGCAGACCTCACTTTATTGAACGCGTCATATGGGCGGTCATAGCAGACCTCACTTTATTGAACGCGTCATATGGGCGGTCATAGCAGACCTCACTTTATTGAACGCGTCATATGGGCGGTCATAGCAGACCTCACTTTATTGAACACGTCATATGGGCGGTCATAGCAGACCTCACTTTATTGAACGCGTCATATGGGCGGTCATAGCAGACCTCACTTTGTTAAACACTTCATATGGGAGGTCATAGCAGACCTCACTTTGTTAAACACTTCATATGGGAGGTCATAGCAGACCTCACTTTATTGAACGCGTCATATGGGAGGTCATAGCAGACCTCACTTTATTGAACGCGTCATATGGGCGGTCATAGCAGACCTCACTTTATTGAACGCGTCATATGGGCGGTCATAGCAGACCTCACTTTATTGAACGCGTCATATGGGCGGTCATAGCAGACCTCACTTTATTGAACGCGTCATATGGGAGGTCATAGCAGACCTCACTTTATTGAACGCGTCATATGGGCAGTCATAGCAGACCTCACTTTATTGAACGCGTCATATGGGCGGTCATAGCAGACCTCACTTTATTGAACGCGTCATATGGGCGGTCATAGCAGACCTCACTTTATTGAACGCGTCATATGGGCGGTCATAGCAGACCTCAGTTCTAGGATGATGTTGGTTTGGGAAAAAAATTGTTGGTTAATATGCTGAGTTGAAACGATGCAGCGTGTACACCTGTGTTGATTGTGTGTGTGTGTGTGTGTGTGTGTGTGTGTGTGTGTGCGCTCGCGTCCCAGGAGATTGACGTGGACGCGGTGGCCTGTGACGGCATGGTAATGGCCATCGCCGTGTCGGAGCACGTGGAGAACGCCGGGGTGCATTCTGGGGACGCCACGCTGGTCACCCCGCCCCAGGACATCAACCAGAAGACCATGGAGAGGATCAAGATGATCGTCCACGCCATCGGACTGGAGCTCCAGGTCACCGGGCCCTTCAACCTGCAGCTCATCGCCAAGGTGAGGAAGAGGAGGGTAGCATGCAGGAGAGCTCATAGCCATGGTGAGGAAGAGGAGTGTTGTTCTTTTGTGTGGAGGAGGAGGGTAGTGTACAGGAGAGCTCATAGCCATGGTGAGGAAGAGGAGTGTTGTTCTTTTGTGTGGAGGAGGAGGGTAGTGTACAGGAGAGCTCATAGCCATGGTCAGGAAGAGGAGTGTTGTTCTTTTGTGTGGAGGAGGAGGGTAGCATGCAGGAGAGCTCATAGCCATGGTGAGGAAGAGGAGTGTTGTTCTTTTGTGTGGAGGAGGAGGGTAGTGTACAGGAGAGCTCATCGCCATGGTGAGGAAGAGGAGTGTTGTTCTTTTGTGTGGAGGAGGAGGGTAGTGTACAGGAGAGCTCATAGCCATGGTGAGGAAGAGGAGTGTTGTTCTTTTGTGTGGAGGAGGAGGGTAGTGTACAGGAGAGCTCATAGCCATGGTGAGGAAGAGGAGTGTTGTTCTTTTGTGTGGAGGAGGAGGGTAGCATGCAGGAGAGCTCATAGCCATGGTGAGGAAGAGGAGTGTTGTTCTTTTGTGTGGAGGAGGAGGGTAGTGTACAGGAGAGCTCATAGCCATGGTGAGGAAGAGGAGTGTTGTTCTTTTGTGTGGAGGAGGAGGGTAGCATGCAGGGAGAGCTCATCGCCAAAGTACTTATGAAAAGATGGAATGAAACTTTGTAGTATTTTTACAGGGGCAAGAAATATAAACCGCTGCAGAATGTTGTCTATTGTTAGGAGGGGTCATGAAATATTACAATTCACACAGAATGACCATGTTAAGCTTGGCGTGGGTTGGAAATCATACAACACAAATTATTTTGGACAAGTTGAAGGGTTTCATAAAGTTGTTTTTTCTTGGATAGATTTTTTTTTTTTTACCTGTAGTTTTGAAACGTGCGTGTGTTTTGCCCCTCCCAGGATGACCAGCTGAAGGTGATCGAGTGCAATGTTCGAGTTTCCCGCTCTTTTCCTTTTGTCTCCAAGACGCTCGGCGTCGACCTGGTTGCCCTGGCAACCCACGTGATAATGGGGGAGGAGGTGGAGCCTGTTGGCCTTATGAGAGGCACGGGGATTGTGGGTGTCAAGGTAACAGAATCAGCCATATTTGTTTTCAGTGAGGTTAACTTACAAAGATCACCAAAAGAAAGAAATGGGAATAGCAAAGTGATCTAACCTGCAGTTTAATTGAATATAAAACATTATATACTCTGTGGAGATTGAATCAATTGCATTGTATCATACTATATTGATTCCAAGAGGGACTCATTTTGTCATGAATTTATCATAAAATAAAAAATACATGCTATAAGTATACACTTTATGAGGCTGCAGTGCTATTTAAAACAAAACGTAAAGAAGTTTAAGATTGATCTGATGGACCCCCCCCCCCCTCCCCTCTGCAGGTGCCCCAGTTCTCGTTCTCGCGGCTGGCGGGCGCGGACGTGGTCCTGGGCGTGGAGATGACCAGCACGGGCGAGGTGGCGTGCTTTGGGGAGAACCGCTACGAGGCCTACCTCAAGGCCATGCTGAGTACAGGCTTCAAGATCCCCAAGAAAAACATCCTGCTCTCCATCGGCAGCTACAAGGTACGCTACTCAGGGACTACTCACACTGGAGGGTTGGAGTTAGAATTTACTCAGGGACTACTCTGACTTTAGGGTGGGTTTACTCAGGGACTACTCACACTGGAGGGTTGGAGTTAGGAATTTACTCAGGGACTACTCTGACTTTAGGGTGGGTTTACTCGGGTACTACTCTGACTTTAGTCCATGAGTAAACCCACCCTAGTCAGACTTTAGGGTGGGTTTACTCAGGTACTAGTCAGACTAGGGTGGGTTTACTCATGGACTAGTCAGACTTTAGGGTTGGAGTTAGGATTTACTCAGGGACTACTCTGACTTTAGGGTGGGTTTACTCATGGACTAGTCAGACTTTAGGGTGGGTTTACTCAAGTACTAGTCAGACTTTAGGGTGGGTTTACTCATGGACTAGTCAGACTTTAGGGTAGGTTTACTCAGGGACTAGTCAATGGAGGGTTAGGATTTACTCTCACAACCTTTCAGAACAAAGAGCTCCAGCAACCACTTGACAGATTTATACATTTGTAACTCTTTTGTTATGTGCTACACAATAACGTAATTACATTTTTTTAAATCAAGTTGTTTTTTACAGCTACCCCACAACAGACTGATATGATTTTTTTCCTTTCTTCTGTGTGTCAGAATAATATGATGTGTTATCAGAAAAAAGCCATACAGCTGATAAAGGCTGCACCAACAGACTGAAATCTGAAATACATATGATGTTGTGTTTCAGAATAAGAGTGAGCTGCTGCCGACCGTGCAAGCTCTGGAGGGTCTGGGCTATGACCTCTATGCCAGTCTGGGAACGGCTGACTTCTACACTGAACATGGAATCAAGGTGAACTAAAAGCTCTTATTAAATGGATGAGACGTTATTCACGTTATTAAGGTGGTGCTGGTGGCGATTATTAATATTCATCATCATCATCATCATCATCATCATCATCATCATCATATATATATATAGTAATGTAATACGTCTCCATGGAACAGCAGTGATGAAAAGTGTTGTTGTGGTGTTTGTTTGATATTAATCAAATGAATTGGACGTGTCTCCCGGTTAGGTGAAGGCGGTGGACTGGCCGTTTGAGGAAGAGGAGGAGGTGAGCGATGGCCCCACCAAGGAGAAGCAGAGGAGCATCATGAACTACCTGGAGGAGAACCACTTTGACCTGGTGGTCAACCTCTCCATGAGGAACTCTGGGGGCCGACGCCTCTCCTCCTTCGTCACCAAGGGTTACCGCACGCGCCGCATGGCCATCGACTACTCTGTGCCGCTCATCATCGACATCAAGTGCACCAAGCTCTTTGTACAGGTGTGTGTACTCTCATCACCATCAAGTGCGCACCGTGCGTGCGTGCGTGCGTGCTTGTGTGTGTGTGTACTCGCTCATCATCGCCATCAAGTGCACCAAGCTGTTCATGCATGTTGGAGTGATCAGATGATTGTTCAAACCAAAATCAGAGCAAAGCGATGTTGATGAAGGGATGTGAGCTGCTCTTAAGTATAATAGCTACGGCTAGATCGACTTTCCAATGGATTGTTGATGGTTTTATGGTTGTGTGTGTGTACGTGTTTCTAGGCGTTGTGTCAGGTGGGCCCCAGTCCACCAGTCAAGACCCATGTTGACAGCATGACATCCCAGAGGCTCATTCGTCTCCCGGGTAACGATCGTTCAATGATCATTTTCTGTATTCAATGTTTTCTGTATCTCAATATCCATTTAGCTATGTAAAATTATACACACACTCCATATCCTTATTGCTTTGTGTAATAGTACACTATACACAGACACTCAGTATCTATATAACTGAATGTATAGTAATACACATGCATTCAGTCCATATCCAGATGGCTGTGTATAATAATACACACAATATCCATAAACTATATATACAGTATACCATATATAGTATGTGGAGACTTAGTTTGCTATTATACATAATTATATACATTATAGCTGTATGTACAATGTAAGGATCAGTTCCGTTGGCTCGTCACAATGTAAGGATCAGTTCCGTTGGCTCGTCACAATGTAAGGATCAGCTCTGTTGGCTAGTCACAATGTAAGGATCAGTTCTGTTGGCTAGTCACAATGTAAGGATCAGTTCCGTTGGCTCGTCACAATGTAAGGATCAGCTCTGTTGGCTAGTCACAATGTAAGGATCAGTTCTGTTGGCTAGTCACAATGTAAGGATCAGTTCCGTTGGCTCGTCACAATGTAAGGATCAGCTCTGTTGGCTAGTCACAATGTAAGGATCAGTTCTGTTGGCTAGTCACAATGTAAGGATCAGTTCTGTTGGCTAGTCACAATGTAAGGATCAGTTCTGTTGGCTAGTCACAATGTAAGGATCAGTTCTATTGGCTAGTCACAATGTAAGGATGAGTTCTATTGGCTAGCTGTATGTACTTCCGCCTTCCCTCCCAGGTCTGATCGACGTTCATGTTCACCTGCGTGAGCCGGGGGCCACCCACAAAGAGGACTTCTCCTCGGGCACAGCGGCCGCGCTGGCGGGGGGCGTCACCATGGTCTGTGCCATGCCCAACACCTCGCCCGCTGTCGTAGACCCTGCCTCCTTCGCCATGGTCCAGAAGGTCAGAGTTCAGAGACAGAGGATTTGAGGAAGATCTTTAATTTTTTTTAAATATATTTTTCTTTCCTCCATCATTATTAGATTTTATGATATTGCTATTGAGTTTGTTTTTATTTATTTTAAATGTACCAATGAAGTTATCTGCACTCGGGGAGGGGGGGGGGGGGGGGAATATCCAAACACAAGTTATAACTTACAATAAAATGTGGAAGTTGGTTGGTCCCAGCCATGTTGATGTGGTTCTCTGCTCCCCAGCTGGCCAAAGCAGGCTGCCGCTGTGATTACGCCCTGTACGTAGGAGCCTCCTCGGACAACGCTGCCCTCCTGCCCCCCATCGGCAGCCAGGCGGCCGGCCTCAAGATGTACTTGAACGACACCTACTCCACCCTCAAGATGGACAACGTCGCCCTGTGGATGGAGGTACAGCGAAGTGTCTCTGGAGCACAGATATCCTATGAGGGTGTCATCCACCAATAACACGGCTGGTGTGCCGGGGTGTCAGAAGGTGGTTTTCATTACCCTTCGTGTTATCAGTCTTATTGGGGGTTTATGTCGAATTGAATCTTTCTCTCTGTGTCTCTCTTTCTCTGTGCAGCATTTTGAGAAGTGGCCAAAGCACCTGCCCATCGTGGCCCACGCTGAGAGGCAGACTGTGGCGGCCATCTTGATGGTGGCCCAGCTGTACCAGAGACCAGTCCACATCTGTCACGTCGCCAAAAGGGAGGAGGTTAGCTTCCGGAACCTTCTCTAGTAGATCTAGAACCCTGGGCGTCTACCCGGGGGTTTTAGATCATTCCGAAATAGAACTCTGAACTAACTAACTAACAGAAGACTCATTTCAGTGTGTTCACCTGACATAACTTTTATTTTTTCTATTTCTATTAAATCAGCCCATCTAATATTTAAAATCGCTCTCATGATAAAACCGTATCACTGCCTATCTGCTCCCCTCACATATCCCGCTAATCCAAACAGGGAAGCAGAGGGAGAGTATGAAACATAGCCATATCGAACATCTCCCCCTCTCCTCTCCTCTCCTTTCTCTCCCTCTCCCTCTCCCCTCCCTCCCTCTCCTCTCCTTAGATCCTGATAATCCGCGCGGCCAAGCAGAAGGGCATCCAGGTGACATGTGAGGTGGCCCCCCACCACCTCTTCCTGTGTGACGAGGATGTGGCGGGCATCGGGGGAGGGCGGGCACAGGTGCGCCCCATGCTGGGCGGCCGGGAGGACATGGAGGCGCTCTGGGAGAACCTGGACATCATCGACTGCTTCGCCACCGACCACGGTGAGGACAGCTCAGTAGAGAAATACACCCAGTAGTTTGGGTATGAACACGTATAGAAATACACCCAGTAGTTTGGGTATGAACACGTATAGAAATACACCCAGTAGTTTGGGTTTGAACACGTATAGAAATACACCCAGTAGTTTGGGTATGAACACGTATAGAAATACACCCAGTAGTTTGGGTATGAACACGTATAGAAATACATCCAGTAGTTTGGGTATGAACACGTATAGAAATACACAGAGTAGTTTGGGTATGAACACGTATAGAAATACATCCAGTAGTTTGGGTATGAACACGTATAGAAATACACCCAGTAGTTTGGGTATGAACAAGTATAGAAATACACAGAGTAGTTTGGGCCAGAAGCTTGTGCCGTATATTGTTGGAGCTCGTAATTCACATCATGGGAATGCTAGTCTGGGGTACCAGGGAAATAGACTGTTAACCATGTCAGAATGAATCTAAAACCAACACCAATCTGCATGTAACTTGAAGTGAAATAATGTACTTTGAGGAGTTTGATCACTTAGGTGCATTTCTGACAGTCCTTTTGTCATGTGTGTGTGTGCGTGTATCTCCTGCAGCGCCCCACTCTGTAGAGGAGAAGAACAGTGACTCCGCCCCTCCAGGCTACCCCGGTCTGGAGACCATGCTCCCCCTCCTCCTCACAGCCGTCAGTGAGGGCCGCCTCACCATCGAAGATATCACCAGGCGTCTCTGCGACAACCCGCGCAGGATCTTCTCCCTGCCCGCACAGCCAAACACCTACGTGGAGGTAGGCACCACACACACACACACACACACACACACACACGAGTGTACAAACAAATGAACATGGTGTCTCTTTCTCTCTGGTCTTTCTTTTTGGTCTCTTTCTTTCCCTCTGCTCTCCTTCTCGTCGTTGACTCTGTCTGGTGTCTCTGTGTGTGCTGCAGGTGGACTTGGAGCAGGAGTGGGTGATCCCGGACGCCATGCAGTTCACCAAGTCCAAGTGGACTCCCTTCCAGGGCATGAGGGTGAAGGGCAAGGTGCGCCGCGTGGTGCTCCGAGGAGAAGTGGCCTACATCGACGGACAGGTACACACACACACACACACACACACACACACGTTTGGTGCTTCGCGTGGTGCTTCGAGGAGAAGTGGCCTACATCGACGGACAGGCACACACACACACACAGGCACACACACACACACACACACAACATTCTACGTTGTTCTTAAACATAGCTGAGAAGGGTTGAGTGAATTAGAGCTTGTGTTGGAGCTGCACTGTCCTCCTTAGAGAATGGCTGAAAACAATGGAGAGACAAAGAACAGTGATTCAAAACTTCATTTACACATTCGCTGAACGTTATCTCTAAATCCCTCCTCTCAGGTGCTGGTTGCTCCTGGTTACGGAGAGGATGTCAAGTCTTGGCCTCCTGTGGCCCCGACCCCCACTGCCGTCACCTCTGAGCCAATTAAAGAAGCCCCACAGGTACTGGCGACCCAGTCTGACCCCGAGCTAAGTAGACACCGTCGCTAGCGTTGCTGTGGTATTAATGCTTGTGTGTTTGTGTGTGTCTCTCTCTCTCTCTCTCTCTCTCTCTGTGTGTGTGTCAGACCCCAGAGCGTCCCCGGCCGATCCCTCCCTGCGAGCCCATCCGTATCCGCGCCCCAAGCCCTCGCCGCTCCACTTCCGACGGCCGCTACATTCTCCCTCCTCGCATCCACAGGTCCTCAGACCCTGGCACCATACCAGGTACTACAGCCCCCATCATGCCTCGCTGCTCTCGCTTCATTTCATTGGCGGTGTGGTCATTGTGATGTCACTGTCTCGCGTTTGTGTGTTCTGTCGTGTCAAAAGCAATAGCTTGCTGGTCCAAGCTTTACAAGTGTGCGTTTTCTTTTGTTTAGTGTCTCGTGATGTTTTTGTGTCTACAGACATTTTTCTATTTACTTTACCTGCAGGTTTTAAGAGTCTACACAAACGATGGCATTTGAATGTCCATGGTAACATTGTAGTGTCCTGTCAACATCTATAAACCCATTGATCACAAAGAAATGAACAACAGGCTGCTATATCAATATCAATAGTCTAAAATGGCATACTCTACTAACCCATATCCAGTTGCTGAGGGGGAAATGATTTTGTTGGGTCTAAACCTATTCTGTTGAAAGAATCTTAACATCTTACTCAGGCCTTGAGCCGATCTATGAACAAAACAGCATAGGTTAAAGTATAAGGAAGCCAATTTCGACAATTGAGATGCGGCCATTTTAAATTAAGTGTATGCTGAGACAGAAGTCGTTCACTGGGTTATAGATCTCTACTGACAGCTCTAATGGCTTCTAGGAGCCAGACCATTGGCTGATTAAAAGCTTGATGTAATCTATAGCTCTGAGCAGATTCTGCTGTTCCCTATTGTACTGCCAAGGCTTTGAAAAGGTTTAATGACAATCACTTAAACACGAATGTTTTTGTAAGGAAGGCGTTTAGAACTGAAAATATTAAAATAGTTTATTAATTTGATACTAATACAACTGATTAACACTATCTAGTAAGGTCTAAGATGTTGATGTATGCAAATATAGTTCAAATAGTCATTTTTTTGCTAGAGAAAATATCACTTTTTCTTTGTAAGTAGCTCAGACCTATATTTAACTAAGTCAATCAGTGAATTATATTTACACAATGATTTTTGATGATCTTATTGTTGCTTTTGTAATGAACACACTTGGCTCCTATATGACCTCAAATCTTTATAATTATTCCTAATTATCTTAATTCCCCTTGATCATCATGAATAAAAGGTCAAATTATAATCAAATGCAAAACAAAAATACATAATATTATCTAATCTAATAATGAATCACAAACCATAGAATGAGGTGAGAGAAGAAAAAACAGAAGCTTATATTCCATTCCTAAAATATTGTGGTCTGTGTTGTAATTCTCCATCGACCGTCATCCCCACAGCTGGTGAGAACAAGGAGAGGGCTTTGAGAAGAGCGTTTGACGTTGAAGGTCAGAAGGGAGCTGCCGCTTCAGAGCCGACGCGCTTGGCTAATCGCCGTCTGCCGCTGCTGTTTACGTTGACTGAATAAGCTGTCCTCGTAGCTGCTGCTGTTTTTTGTTTACATCGACCGATCGGTCGCTACAAATAAGCTTAGCTTCCTCGTAGCTGCTGCTTTGTGTCAATTGAACTTGATTTAACAGCTTTAACGATAGCCTTTAGACGTAGCCAATTGCTCCGCCATGCTTTGCTTGCTTATAAGATTTAGGGCTGAATGTGTTGTTTTTTGGCCTTTCAAAGAAACTTTGTGCACTTGCCTCATGTTATTCTTATTGGAGATGTCGATAACCAACAGATTTGATTAGTTAGAAATTGGCAAAATACTGTCAGCTTTTGTCTTTTCATTGGCACGGCCCTCATGTACTGTTGTAATGAAGAGTTCCTAAAAGCCAAACAATTTGAATGCAGCCATAGAGCAACCTTTTGATTAAGTCTAGACGTGACTAGTGATATTGACCTGTGTTTGCGCCATCTCTCTCTCTCCCCGTCTTCCTCCCTCTCTCTGTCTCCCTCTCTCTCCCTGGCTCCCCCTTTGTCTCCCCGTGTCTCCCTCTCTCTCTTCCTGACCCCCTCTGTCTCCCTATGTCTCTCTATCTCTCTCTTGCTCAGAGCTGCCCACACCCCCATCATCAGCAGCAGCAGCAGCAGCAGCAGCGGCGATAGCAGGAGGAGATGGCTACGCCCACCCTCTCCCTCTGGCCAGGATCCTGTCCCCCCAGGCTGGCCTCCCTTTGGTCATGGCTCACCTCCAGACCTCCCCCTTACTGCACCCGCTGGTGGGCCAGCACATACTGGCCGTCAGGCAGTTCAGCAAGGAGCAGGTACTGGATAAGGCGCTCTCTGGCTCGCGCTCTCTGGCTCGCTCTCTCTCTCTCTGTCTCTCTCTCTCTGTCTCTCTCTCTCTGTCTCTGTCTCTCTCACACACACATACACTGAGAGTAGGGTACATATGCAGAGCTTGTCTCTCTCTCTTGCACTTAAATCTGTTCACCCATCCTTTTGTCCCCCTAATCACTGGCTTTGATCGTTTCATTATAATTTATTCCACTTGATATAGCGCTTTTCTAGACATCCAAAGTGATTTACACTGTAGGGGGAGGCTGGTAGTGAAGTCGTCAAAGCTGTGTTTTACTGCTATGCTAACTGATGCGTTCACTTCCGTTTCCCGTTTGTTTTGGGGTTAGATCTCTCACCTGTTCAACGTGGCTCACACTCTGCGTCTGATGGTCCAGAAGGAACGAAGCCTGGACATCCTCAAGGTTGGCACTGCCATTTCCTGTTTTTAACTTACTTCCTGTTGTTAAGCGAAATGTCTGGCTCCGTAGATAAACAAACAGAAACCCCACAGCGTGTGTTTGTTTACATGCACCTGAAGATTGGTGCCTTAAATAATTTATCATCATAGTTCACACGTGTCTACTTTGATATATAGACAGCAAAAAATACATTGGTATTTTGTGTATCAGTCTGTGTGTCCTGCTGCCAGGGTAAGGTGTAGTTAGTACATGTATGATGTATTAAACATGTACAGGGACATTAACATTAGCTACTATAGGAGTCTCATGGAGGTCTGCTGCCAGGGTAAGGTGTAGTTAGTACATGTAGGATGTATTAAACATGTACAGGGACATTAACATTAGCTACTATAGGAGTCTCATGGAGGTCTGCTGCCAGGGTAAGGTGTAGTTAGTACATGTAGGATGTATTAAACATGTACAGGGACATTAACATTAGCTACTATGTGAGTCTCATGGAGGTCTTTTATGTCTCCTGCTGCCAGGGTAAGATTTAGTTAGTACATGTATTTCATGCTAGTCTCAGAGGTCTCCTATGCGTCCTGCTGCCAGGGTAAGATGTAGTTAGTACATGTATTTCATGCTAGTCTCAGAGGTCTCCTATGCGTCCTGCTGCCAGGGTAAGATGTAGTTAGTACATTTAGTATATATATGATGTATTATACATACATGTACAGGTACATGAACATTAGCTACTATAGGAGTCTCTCAGAGGTCTCCTATGTGTCTTGCTGCCAGGGTAAGATGTAGTTAGTACAAGTATTACACACCAGTCTCTATGTGTCCTGCTGCCAGGGTAAGGTGATGGCGTCCATGTTCTTCGAGGTGAGCACGCGGACCAGCAGCTCCTTCTCGGCGGCCATGCATCGTCTGGGCGGCTCCGTGGTGCACTTCACCGATGCCACCTCGTCCACGCAGAAAGGAGAGTCGCTGGCCGACTCGGTCCAGACCATGAGTTGCTACGCCGACGTCCTGGTGCTGAGGCACCCGCTACCCGGAGCTGTGGAGGTCAGGCCAGGGGTCAGGGGTCAAGGGAGGGGGTCAGGGGTCAATGGATGGGGCTCAGGGTCAGGGAGAATCGGGACAAGTGATGAGAACTGGTTGGAAGGATCTTTTGGGTTTATCGGATCTTAAACACAAATGGGAAGATTATTAACTGACTATATTCAATATTGCTATTAAACATTACGCTCTGTTTTACTGTAAATACAAGCAGTGACTTAAAAATGTATATTATATATATATTATTATTAACGTATACATCGCTTTGACAGTCAAGTTTTTTTGTAATTTATTGTCGACTGTGATTAGGCTTGTGTTTAGTCATGAGACTACAGGCCTTCCGACGCTAACCCCCGCTCTGCCTCCCTCCTTCCTCTCCCCCTCTCTCCTCCCTCCCTCCCCCCTGCCCCCCTCTCTGTCCCTCCCAGAGTGCAGCGCGTCACTGTCGTAAACCGGTGATCAACGCAGGGGACGGCGTAGGGGAGCACCCCACCCAGGCCCTCTTAGACGTGTTCACCATTCGGGAGGAGCTGGGCACCGTCAACGGCATGACGGTCAGAACCTCCACACTACCTGCTCTGTCTGTTCCAAATAAGACCGTTCCCCACCGCTGCTGGGTTTGTTGAGCTCAGACTCAACGGCGTGACGGTCAGAACCTCCACACTACCTGCTCTGTCTGTTCCAAATAAGACTGTTCCCCACCGCTGCTGGGTTTGTTGAGCTCAGACTCAACGGCGTGACGGTCAGAACCTCCACACTACCTGCTCTGTCTGTTCCAAATAAGACCGTTCCCCACCGCTGCTGGGTTTGTTGAGCTCAGACTCAACGGCGTGACGGTCAGAACCTCCACACTACCTGCTCTGTCTGTTCCAAATAAGACCGTTCCCCACCGCTGCTGGGTTTGTTGAGCTCAGACTCAACGGCGTGACGGTCAGAACCTCCACACTACCTGCTCTGTCTGTTCCAAATAAGACCGTTCCGCACCGCTGCTTGGTTTGTTGAGCTCAGACTCAACGGCGTGACGGTGGTTTTACTGAGCTCAGACTGGTGTTTTGTTTATTCAAAAATAAAAACTGCTTGATCGTTAAGACATGAATGAATTGTTAGCGAGACAAAAAAGTGTTGTCACAACATATGTCAAGAACAGACATTTAGCATGACTACCTGAATTACTGGTGTGGTCTAGCTGCCTCTAATTTCAACCTGTCTACTTCCATATCACTGGTATTCCTATCTCTGCACATCCCTTTTTCCATCCATTTATCTCTCCATCTCTTTCACTCACTCACACTGACACGCACACACACACCCTCACCCCTGCTCTTTCAGTCCCTGTCTCTTCTTATCCGTCCATCTCTCCCCTCGTCCCTCGTCTCTCTCTCATGGTATCCATCCGTATCCCTGTCCCTGCAGATCACCATGGTGGGGGACCTGAAGCACGGCCGCACCGTCCACTCCCTGGCCCGTCTGCTGACCCAGTACAGGATCACGCTGCGCTACGTGGCCCCTAAGAACCTCCACATGCCCGCGGAGATCATCGACTATGTGGCCTCCAAAGGCATCAAACAGGTGGGCGGAGGACCACAGAACAGTACCTTTTGAAATAACAGGATTTTTATGGATGTGTTCTGGAAGGATGGAAGGGATTCTGAAACGTTGTGAGCGGTTTGTAAAACAAGTGCCGGGTTTCTGGGAATTTATCCCCACCCACCACCACCACCACGCAGTTTTAGGAATTCATTTATTTACTTCAGTTTTCCCATCACCTCACTCACGATCTGAAGTGGACGCAGCACCTTGGGAGTATTAACCCCCCGTTTGTTGTGGCGTCCCGCCCGTGTAGGAAGAGTTTGACAGCATCGAAGAGGCCCTGCCAGAGACAGACGTTCTCTACATGACCAGGATCCAGAAGGAGAGGTTCTCCTCAGAGCAGGAGTATGAGGCGGTGAGGAACCGGAAGCCTTTACTACTGGCACTCTGTCTGGTCATCTCTACCACTCACACCATCTTTACTACTGGCACTCTGTCTGGTCATCTCTACCACTCACACCATCTTTACTACTGGCACTCTGTCTGGTCATCTCTACCACTCTCACCATCTTGACTACTGGCACTCTGTCTGGTCATCTCTACCACTCTCACCATCTTTACTACTGGCACTCTGTCTGGTCATCTCTACCACTCACACCATCTTTACTACTGGCACTCTGTCTGGTCATCTCTACCACTCTCACCATCTTTACTACTGGCACTCTGTCTGGTCATCTCTACCACTCACACCATCTTTACTACTGGCACTCTGTCTGGTCATCTCTATCACTCACACCATCTTTACTACTGGCGCTCTGTCTGGTCATCTCTACCACTCACACCATCTTTACTACTGGCACTCTGTCTGGTCATCTCTACCACTCACACCATCTTTACTACTGGCACTCTGTCTGGTCATCTCTACCACTCACACCATCTTTACTACTGGCACTCTGTCTGGTCATCTCTACCACTCACACCATCTTTACTACTGGCACTCTGTCTGGTCATCTCTACCACTCACACCATCTTTACTACTGGCACTCTGTCTGGTCATCTCTACCACTCACACCATCTTTACTACTGGCACTCTGTCTGGTCATCTCTACCACTCACACCATCTTTACTACTGGCACTCTGTCTGGTCATCTCTACCACTCTCACCATCTTTACTACTGGCGCTCTGTCTGGTCATCTCTACCACTCACACCATCTTTACTACTGGCACTCTGTCTGGTCATCTCTACCACTCACACCATCTTTACTACTGGCACTCTGTCTGGTCATCTCTACCACTCACACCAGCTTTACTACTGGCACTCTGTCTGGTCATCTCTACCACTCACACCATCTTTACTACTGGCACTCTGTCTGGTCATCTCTACCACTCACATCAGCTTACCCACCCACTCACAACATCTCTGGTCATGTTTATCTAGGATCACTTTAGCTCAGCTTCATCCTGCATTCCTTATTTTTCTAACGTTTACCTTGAGGCTCCTGTAATCAATTCAAATGTGTATAAATGACGATGATCAGTTAGGTGTGTGTGTGTGTGTGGGTGTGGGTGTGGGGGTGTGGGTGTGTGTTTTGTCCTTGGCAGTGCTTCGGTCAGTTCATCCTGACCCCACACATTATGACCGGAGCCAAGATGAAGATGGTGGTGATGCATCCTATGCCCAGAGTCAATGAGATCAGGTACGCAATGCATTAAAACCAGCTACAGTCATCTTTATCACTGACATTGTACCTGGGTATCCTATGCCCAGAGTCAATGAGATCAGGTACGCAATGCATTAAAACCAGCTACAGTCATCTTTATCACTGACATTGTACCAGGGTATCCTATGCCCAGAGTCAGTGAGATCAGGTATGCAATGCGCTCCATAGGTGCCGTGTACAGAATCCGCTATCCTTAACCCGGTTTCTAAGGCTGGTGGGATAATAAAATATGTAGCTGGTTTTGGGGAAATCATGGGCAGAATTAGCTGGCTGAAAATTGACCCAGAAATGAAGAATGCGTTGGTGTAATTTCATAAAAGCATCTCACTATGGATTCCAATTCACTAATCTGCTTAAGTGTGATTTATGTATATATATACTGTATATTTATATATATATATATTTTCTTTCGACTATAATTGTGTGTATATGTGTGTGTGTATATATATATATATATATATATATATATATATATATATATAGTATATACAGTTAGGCCCAAAAATTGTTGGACAGTGACACAAGTTTTGTTATTTTAGCTGTTTACGAAAACATATTCAGGATACAATTATATAATCAATATGAGCTTAAAGTGCAGACTCTCAGCTGTAATTTGAGAGTATTCACATCCAAATTGGAGCAAGGGTTTAGGAATTACAGCTCTTTAATACGTAGCCGCCTCTTTTTCAAGGGACCAAAAGTAATTGGACAATTGACTCAGAAGGCTGAAAAAAAAAATAACAACGCTGCATGGGCTCTTCCCTCATTAACCTGTCATCAATTAAGCAGTTAAAAGGTCTGGAGTTGATTCCAGGTGTGGCGTTTGCATTTGGAAGCTGTTGCTGTGAACACACAACATGCGGTCAAAGGAGCTCTCAATGGAGGTGAAACAGACCATCCCGAGGCTGAAAAAAAAGAAGAAATCCATCAGAGAGATAGCAGAAATGTTAGGAGTGGCCAAATCAACAGTTTGGTACATTCTGAGAAAAAAAGAGTGCACTGGTGAGCTTGGGAACTCAAAAAGGCCTGGACGTCCACGGAAGACAACAGTGGTGGATGATCGCAGAATCCTTTCCATGGTGAAGAAAAACCCCTTCACAACATCCACTCAAGTGAAGAACACACTCCAGGAAGTAGGTGTATCAGTATCTAAGTCTACCATAAAGAGAAGACTTCATGAGAGTAAATACAAAGGATTCACCACAAGGTGCAAACCATTAATCAGCCTCAAAAATAGAAAGGCCAGAATTGACTTTGCCAAAAAACACCTGAAGAAGCCAACCCAGTTCTGGAACAGCATTCTTTGGACAGATGAGACTAAGATCAACCTGTACCAGAATGATGGGAAGAAGAAAGTTTGGAGGAGAATTGGAACAGCTCATGATCCAAAGCACACCACATCTTCTGTAAAACATGGTGGAGGCAGTGTGATGGCATGGGCATGCATGGCTTCCAATGGCACTGGGTCACTTGTGTTTATTGATGATGTGACAAAAGACAGAAGCAGCCGGATGAATTCTGAAGTGTATAGGGATATACTTTCTGCTCAGATTCAGCCAAATGCAGCAAAGTTGATTGGACGGCGCTTCACAGTAGAGATGGACAATGACCCAAAACATACTGCAAAAGCAACCCAGGAGTTTTTTAAAGCAAAGAAGTGGAATATTCTGCAATGGCCGAGTCAATCACCAGATCTCAATCCAATCGAGCATGCATTTCACTTGCTCAAGACAAAACTTAAGGCAGAAAGACCCACAAACAAGCAACAACTGAAGACCGCTGCAGTAAAGGCCTGGCAAAGCATCACAAAGGAGGAAACCCAGCGTTTGGTGATGTCCATGGGTTCCAGACTTCAGGCAGTCATTGCCTGCAAAGGATTCTCAACAAAATATTGAAAAGTAACTTTTTGCTTGGGGTTATGTTTATTTGTCCAATTACTTTTGAGCCCCTGAAATGAGGAGCGTTTGTATAAAAATAGCTACAATTCCTACATGTTTAATCATATATTTTTGTTCAACCCCTTGAATTAAACCTTTAAGTCTGCACTTCAATTCCGTTGTAGTTGTTTCATTTCAAATCCAATGTGGTGGCATGCAGAGCCCAAATCATGAAGATTGTGTCACTGTCCAAATATTTTTGGGCCTAACTGTATATATATATATATATATATATATATTGTGTATATATAATATTAAATTCTGAGAGTAGAAAATTAAGTAGGCCTGTCTGTTATCCATTGATATATAAAATACTTAGAGAAAAAAGCTGTAGATAGGTGGTCATCATTGGTTCGGAAACACATCCGGTGTATTATTTCCTCTGTATATTATGTCACTGTGTCCTTGGCTGTTGGTTCACTTTCATTGTATTTCTCTCTCGTTTGCAGTGCGGAGGTGGACACAGACCCCAGAGCTGCGTACTTCCGCCAGGCAGAGAATGGCATGTACATCCGTATGGCCCTCCTGGCCACCGTACTTGGGAGATAAGACCTTAACAACAGGCCGGACCTTGGAAACGAAACCCTAACTCGCAGGAAGTATTAAAAAGGGACCACCAGTGTGTTTAAAGTTAACTCAAAGGGAAAGTATTCAAAGGGCCCACCCGAGTTTTAAATGCTGTGAGAAGGGGAAGTACTGCATCTTTCCCAATATCTGAGATCGTTTTTGCTACATTTACGGCCTTTTTCTTTTTCTTTTTTCTTTTCTTTTCTTTTTTTACTTTTATCCATGAAAGTTGCTGAGAATTATTTGTTTTTTCAACTATTCGATTCAAGAGTTTGAAGACACAGCCATATGCAACCAGTGACAATTTGTTGCAAGTCATTTCAAATCATTCACAATAAGTTTAAATGAAGGATCCTCAGCAAACTGGCACAGAGTCACTGATCCACCACAAACATGTTAGCTATAACTCTATATTGTTATGCAGAGTCCAATTTAATGCAAAGTCTTATTTTCTTGTACATTAATAGATATTCAAGTGAAATGCAGCCTGTAAAAAATATTTTCAGATGTTCAGGACAAAACTTACCAATGATCTTACAATTAATGTTGTCACACTTATGTAATTTCTTAGTTTTTACAGAAAATTTAATTTTGTGATAACTGTACTATCCTTCAAGTGACTTAACTGTAGGAACTTACCTTGTGTATGGTTGTTCTAAGGTAAATTTAGCAAATTAAGGGGTGATGTCAATGCTGCCTGTGATTTCAACAATGGAGACCTTTTTACCTCTTTTTGACAGTCATTTGTTACTGTATGTGTTTTATAGATTAAATTAATAAAAATATTAAGTTGTTATTTTAATCTTGTTTGATTTAAGTTTTATATATTGGAATTTGTTGACAGTAAGGCAATATTGTAAGTTACCACCAGGTGGCGGTAAAGCACTAACAGCGTCACGTCTCAACCCGCAGTGACAATGAGGATAGTGAGGCTACTATCTACATAACACATTTTATAATTGTATTGGACATATATGACTGTGCTATACTTCATACAGAACTTTTCATTCAACTCCTTAATCATTCCTGCAGAAGTAAATTGTTGACTACAGCCTTCACTTCCTGAAACGAGGGAACCAGCCAATCGAAAACGCCTACCGCGATACACAGTACAGGAACAGGCAAGCTGCTACAGTGCGGTGGCTAGCGCGCGAGCGAGTCCGTCTTCAAGGAGTGTCAGCAATAGCTAGTCTACTAATAGAAGGCTAGTAGTGCTATTTAAAGTCACTCATTGACTGGGGATTTTGATTTACTGAGTGGATGCCTCTATGAGCAAGCTAACGTCACAGCGAAATATATCGTGTCCAATTTACACAAGGTGAGATACGTAGTTAGAGTTGGAGCTGCGCGCGGAACATTGATTTTGATTTAGCTGCGGTAATGTTAGCAAGCTAGCTAGTTTTGCTAACTATGCTAACGTTTGCTAGCCGGTGTGCCCATTCTCGGTCTGCCATAGAGTGGCTTACACCTGAAACATCTAGCTTGAGCCGTTAAATATTACCTTTCTTGTTTGTGCAAATGTATGTACTGGAAATGCAAAGAGGTAACAATGGCCATTAAGAAATTGGCTAACGCCAGACTGTATCTGTTGCCAGCTTTCACCGTTAGCACAGCAGTACGACTTGACAGGTTCTTGACAGTTTCTTGATTGACGGGATTCAGACCGCAATGGACTGACCCTGCAAGCAAAGGTTGTTTTTTTTTGGTTTCACAATTTGTTTGGCGAAAAAGTTATAATTTGTTGTCTCATAAACGATCGGTTGGTTCAAATGAGGTAACAAGAAAGCTAGATGTAAGAATGTGAAGTAATTCTACATGGAGCTTAGAAAGGGATTACCGTTTTGCAAGGGCACACTGACAGCATTGTTGCAACGGCAAAAGCCCCGTATCATAATTGTACAGTTGACATCAGTTATTGAACTGACAGGACCTTGTCAGTATCACCTCATGGATTCCAACAATGCTGCATCCAGAAAAACATAGCAGCTTTATTTTTTTGTTACCACACTTAGTTTATGGAAGCTGGTTAGCCAAGTCGTTGCATTAACTATTTCTCTAGAGATGTCTACAAGTAATGTTTGAAACGTTTTGAGTGAAAGACTTACTATCTCTCTCTTATTATACAGAGAGATGTGTTGTGTCTGTTGTCCAAATACAGGTATGTGCAGGAGGGCAAGGCAAAGACTGATCCATGATATGACCCGGTGTAGTAGATCACAACCACCTCTTTTATTTCCATTCAACATCTGTAAGGTCAAGAGCTTAACACATCAATCCTCTAATTCACTGTCTCTGTCTCTCTGTGCTCTTGGCTGTGCCATCTGTCATAGGGCCTGCGTGTGTTCTAGCTGTGATCAGGAATAGGGCTAGGTTGATGGGAGTGGAGAGGCAAAGTCCATGGCGACTGGCGAGCTCCACATGTTTTCTCCAGAACATTTAAACCAACGCATAACACAATGTATGCTTGCCGAGGTGAACTCCAGCACAAGAATGTCTGTAGGATAGGCTTCGTGTATGAGTCCGTTAGCTACAATTAAAGAGATTTACAGCGGATAACATTGACTAGACCTACCCCTTGGCTACACACTTCAGCGGCTAGCACTGTTGGATGTTTGCCAGAGTGCAGCAATTGGTGACAGACATACTTACTATATAGTCTTGTTTTGGCTTGGCAAGCTAGGTACCTTTAAGTCAGATTTTTTGCTGTACCGGCAGTTTGTGGTCCACATTATTCAATAGGCCTCACGGTTCCTTTCTAGATGACTGCTCCGGTTCTACCTAGGTAGCCTGTCTGATGTGCATAGGTGTTTGTAATCACAGCTATGGGCAACATCTGGCCTTCAAATGACTGAGCAGGACACAAAAAAGGCAAGGTGACAAAAATAGCTTTCCTGTGAGAAACTAGAGGGTTGTACGGGAATACAAAACACTCCTCAGTGTTTGGAGTCTTTGGACTGAATCTCGCTCTCTCTTTCTCTCCCCCTATGTCTCTCTCTCTCTCACCCCCTGTCTCTCTCTCTCTCCCCCTATGTCTCTCTCTCTCTTTCTCTCCCCCATGTCTCTCTCTCTCCCCCTATGTCTTTCTCTCTCTCTCCCCACACGTCTTTTTCTCTCTCTCCCTGTCTCTCTCTCTCCCCCTATGTCTCTCTCTCTTTCTCTCCCCCATCTCTCTCTCTCTCCCCCTATGTCTCTCTCTCTCTCTCCCCACACGTCTTTCTCTCTCTCTCCCTGTCTCTCTCTCTCCCCCATGTCTCTCTCTCTCTTTCTCTCCCCCCATATCTCTCTCTTTCTCTCCCTATGTCTCTCTCTCTCTCCCCATATGTCTCTCTCTCCCTGTCCCCCCCATGTCTCTCTCTCTCCCCCTATGTCTCTCTCTCTCTTAAGTTTCTCTTTCTCTCCCCTTCTTTCCGTATCCCACTTTACTTTTCCCTTTCTCGCTTTTGCTTTCAATCTCTCCATTCTTTTTCTTTCTTTTCACTCTCCACCTCTCTTGCCCTCAGTCGCTCTCTCTCTCTCCCTCCCTCTGTCTCTCTCTCTCTCTCCCTCTCTGTCTCTCTCTCTCTCTGTCTGTCTATTTTTCGCTCTAATGAACTCAAACTAGTATGACGAGACAGGTCAGTGTCACAGGGGCTACTGTCGGATTCTTTTGCTACATCACTCCAACCCATCAAAACATGTAAGCCACTGTACTACTACCACAGCCAATGCAGTGTGATGAAGACTGTATGATCTGCTAATGCCAAACAAATGTTTTCAGACTGCGGTCTGTGTCAGTTTGCCTGATGGGAAGATGGAGCTCAGCTGGTTTTATCTCAATGCTGGGATAAAGGAGCTTTGTTCCCCCCAAAAAAAATTTCTCGAGGGGCTTAGTGGCGCACAAGTGACCACTTAATGTTGTGCCTGAAATATTGTAAACTATAAAACAGTATGATATATCATAATTTATTTATCTTTAATTCTGTTACTCTTTATAATATAGCTTTTATCTCGTTCCATATAAATGTATGTGTAATGGGGTCACGTTGACCTTTTAACCCAGGAAGTGACCTCGCTTGAGGCTCTGCCCCTCTTTCTGTAGACCCTCTCCTTCAGGTTAGGCTTAGACAGGCTACTGTTGAAAGCTTAGCTAAAGAACGAGAGTAAGCCAGTGGGTCTCTCTCTTCACTGCAGGGGGGCCCTGACAACGAATCAGCTGCAGCGTTGCCGTGTAAGGGTCCGAGTCAAGGACACATCAAATCACATTCATTTCCTGGACAGTTTTGTGTGCCCCCCCCCCCCCTCCAGAGTCTTGGCGTAATGAGAAAACAACTACAGTGTTTTAAACCCAAAGCCACCCAACTTCTCATCTGCAGTGCCAAGTCCATCTCTTATGTTTACAGCTCTTAGTTGCCAGGAGTGCTTCTCAAAGCATAGGCCATTGATATAGCATTTATCAAAACAAAAAAATTTTTTTTTTTAGCTATTGTTCTTTCAATGCTTTCGCTCGAATATCTGGGTAGGAGAAAAGGAAACGTGGAGTTTATACTAAGACGATGTGTTGGCCGCCTAGGGATGCACTTTGACTATAGTTAATACCCTGTTGTGTCCTCCCAGACCAGCCACAGAATGTTTTGGTGCTCTTACCAAGAGTAACCACAACAGATTGCCATCACAACAGCAAAACGGACCATTAAAACCATAATACACACACCTACAGTACATGCACGTCCACACACACACACTTACAGTACATGCACGTCCACACACACACACACACACACCTGCAGTGCATGCATGTCCACACACACACACAAACCCACACACAAACATGTAGTGCATGCACGTAAACACACTTTCTTATTCACACACACAGACATAAACTTTCCTAAAATCTAAGCTCACAAACACATCACAGACTTGTATCCAAAGATCTGTGCACACACTCACACACGCTCACGTAGGCCTACTCATAAACTTTTATTCTGACTCCAGATGATGCGTTGCTATCACAAGGTCTCCTGTCTCTGAGGAGTGTCTCAACAGTTATTTCCCCTTCTGTCGTCTCTGTTGTGTCTCCTGGCACCCCCATGGACTTCCAGGGACAGTCAGGGCTGATTAAATGAACGTTTACTTTACTCACACTCCCTACAGTATCAAACGGTTCAAAATGTAACGCCTCTCATTAATCCGCTGAACTGAAAGGGTTCGAGGAATTTAGCAACAGAATTATTGAGTCCTATGGTTTGGTTTTTTGGTGTAAATTGTTTGAATTGAGAGATTTATTCATTCTGCTCTCCGGTTTCTTCTTTGTAATTCATTTGTCTTTATGATGCTTAACTAAAAGGCTGAAGGCAGCGAGCTTTCTTTGTAGATTAGGAATGTGTCACCTGACTCGGTGCTGATTTTGGACAGACAGCACAGTGTGACCAGTAACTGCTGGATGTGTTTTCCTTTCACACTGCAGTGTTGGTGCATCTCAACAACAGGACTAAAAAAAACAGGACTATAAAAAAAAAACTATGCGCAAAGTCTTTCCTTTGTTTTGGTGTCATTTGTGCTTGCACTGTTACTGTCCTCTGCTTTCTGTGTCGGAGTTCATCAGTCAAACTTAATGGGGCCCGCCGGTCTTGTAATTGGCAATGCTATGCTGTTACAACAGAGAGTGTATGCTATGTTATGTAGCTAATAGGCTACTCCCTTAAAGGGCCTCTCTAACACTAGGCCTTAACTAAAGATGAACATTACTCCATAGTGTTCTGTTTGAAATTAAGTTACATCAGAGAGTAACTTTACAAAATCGTCATTTTTTTCTCCATGATGGACATGTCATGTCTTTAGGTGGCCCTGTACCCTTTTTCCTTTTGGTCTGTTTCTATGTGAGTCCGACCCAGCTGGACACACACTTGTGGTTCTTGTGACCTTTGCTAACCCTTGTGTGTTGTTATGACCGGTCCATTTCTTTCAGTAGGTGAAGGTCCTATACGCAGTATACTGTGTATACACAGTGTAGTCCTACAAGAGAGAGTGGAGACTGAGGCCTTCATTGCTAAGTCTCGTAATCTGTTTGTTACATAACGGACCAGTTTGATGATACAGTTGGCTTCCTCCAGGCATCTACCATGCTATTAGCCACAGCCAGGTAACAGTGCAGTAGCAGCCCAGACTGGTTTCACAAGCCAGGGCTTATATACCATCCTCTTAAAAGGTGGGCAGGTCATTCGAGTGTTTAATATGTAAATAGAGCAATGTTAGACTTGACTCCCAAATCAGAAGCAGTGTGTTGATCCAACAGAAAAGATGTACGACCGGTTCTTTTTATAGGTGAATTCACCGCTAACCTCGGACGCTGCCAATATGCTGGCTGTGCCTTGTGGCCCATGGGCATGGCACTGTGAGCCTCCCATCTGTTAGGTTAGGTGAGGCTGAGGAAGAGCTGTCAGGTAGAGGCAGTGTGTTTGGTTAGATGAGGCTGAGGGAGAGCTGTCAGGTAGAGGCAGTGTGTTAGGTTAGATGAGGGAGCTCTGTCAGGTAGAGGCAGTGTGTTTGGTTAAACGAGGGAGCTCTGTCAGGTAGAGGCAGTGTGTTTGGTTAGATGAGGCTGAGGGAGAGCTGTCAGGTAGAGGCAGTGTGTTAGGTGAGGCTGAGGCTGAGGGAGAGCTGTCAGGTGGAGGCAGTGTGTTAGGTTAGATGAGGCTGAGGGAGAGCTGTCAGGTAGAGGCAGTGTGTTTGGTTAGATGAGGCTGAGGGAGAGCTGTCAGGTAGAGGCAGTGTGTTAGGTTAGACTGAGGGAGTGTGTCAGGTAGAGGCAGTGTGTTAGGTTAGATGAGGCTGAGGGAGAGCTGTCAGATAGAGCCAGTGTGTTAGGTTAGATGAGGCTGAGGGAGAGATGTCAGGTGGAGGCAGTGTGTTAGGTTAGATGAGGGAGCTGTCAGGTAGAGGCAGTGTGTTTGGTTAAACGAGGGAGCTCTGTCAGGTAGAGGCAGTGTGTTTGGTTAGATGAGGCTGAGGGAGCTCTGTCACGTAGAGGCAGTGTGTTAGGTTAGGTTAGACTGAGGGAGAGCTGTCAGGGAGAGGCAGTGTGTTAGGTTAGAATGAGGGAGAGCTGTCAGATAGAGGTAGTGTGTTAGGTTAGGTGAGGCTGAGGGAGAGCTGTCAGATAGAGGTAGTGTGTTAGGTTAGGTGAGGCTGAGGGAGAGCTGTCAGATAGAGGTAGTGTGTTAGGTTAGGTGAGGCTGAGGGAGAGCTGTCAGGTAGAGGCAGTGTGTTAGCTGAGGCTGAGGGAGAGCTGTCAGGTAGAGGCAGTGTATTAGGTGAGGCTGAGGAAGAGCTGTCAGGTAGAGGCAGTGTGTTAGGTGAGGCTGAGGCTGAGGGAGAGCTGTCAGGTAGAGGCAGTGTGTTAGGTGAGGCTGAGGCTGAGGGAGTGTGTCAGGTAGAGGCAGTGTGTTAGGTTAGATGAGGCTGAGGGAGTGTGTCAGGTAGAGGCAGTGTGTTAGGTGAGGCTGAGGCTGAGGGAGAGCTGTCAGGTAGAGGCAGTGTGTTAGGTGCGGCTGAGGCTGAGGGAGTGTGTCAGGTAGAGGCAGTGTGTTAGGTGAGGCTGAGGCTGAGGGAGTGTGTCAGGTAGAGGCAGTGTGTTAGGTGAGGCTGAGGCTGAGGGAGAGCTGTCAGGTAGAGGCAGTGTGTTCGGTGCGGCTGAGGCTGAGGGAGTGTGTCAGGTAGAGGCAGTGTGTTAGGTGCGGCTGAGGCTGAGGGAGAGCTGTCAGGTAGAGGCAGTGTGTTAGGTGAGGCTGAGGCTGAGGGAGTGTGTCAGGTAGAGGCAGTGTGTTAGGTGAGGCTGAGGCTGAGGGAGTGTGTCAGGTAGAGGCAGTGTGTTAGGTGAGGCTGAGGGAGTGTGTCAGGTAGAGGCAGTGTGTTAGGTGAGGCTGAGGCTGAGGGAGTGTGTCAGGTAGAGGCAGTGTGTTAGGTGAGGCTGAGGCAGTGTGGGGGATAGTGGAGTGTGTCAAGTAGAGGCAGTGTGTTAGGTGAGGCTGAGGCTGAGGGAGTGTGTCAGGTAGAGGCAGTGTGTTAGGTGCGGCTGAGGCTGAGGGAGAGCTGTAAGGTAGAGGCAGTGTGTTAGGTGAGGCTGAGGCTGAGGGAGTGTGTCAGGTAGAGGCAGTGTGTTAGGTGAGGCTGAGGGAGTGTGTCAGGTAGAGGCAGTGTGTTAGGTGAGGCTGAGGCTGAGGGAGTGTGTCAGGTAGAGGCAGTGTGTTAGGTGAGGCTGAGGCAGTGTGGGGGATAGTGGAGTGTGTCAAGTAGAGGCAGTGTGTTAGGTGAGGCTGAGGCTGAGGGAGTGTGTTAGGTTAGGTGAGGCTGAGGGAGAGCTATCAGGTAGAGGCAGTGTGTTAGGTGCGGCTGAGACTGAGGGAGAGCTGTCAGGTAGAGGCAGTGTGTTAGCTGAGGCTGAGGGAGTGTGTCAGGTAGAGGCAGTGTGTTAGGTGAGGCTGAGGCTGAGGGAGTGTGTCAGGTAGAGGCAGTGTGTTAGGTGCGGCTGAGGCTGAGGAAGAGCTGTCAGGTAGAGGCAGTGTGTTAGGTGAGGCTGAGGCTGAGGGAGAGCTGTCAGGTAGAGGCAGTGTGTTAGGTGAGGCTGAGGGAGAGTGTCAGGTAGAGGCAGTGTGTTAGGTGAGGCTGAGGGAGAGTGTCAGGTAGAGGCAGTGTGTTAGGTGAGGCTGAGGGAGTGTGTCAGGTAGAGGCAGTGTGTTAGGTGAGGCTGAGGGAGTGTGTCAGATAGAGGCAGTGTGTTAGGTGAGGCTGAGGCTGAGGGAGTGTGTCAGGTAGAGGCAGTGTGTTAGGTGAGGCTGAGGTTGAGGCAGTGTGTCAGGTAGAGGCAGTGTGGGGGGGTAGTGGAGTGTGTTAGGTGAGGCTGAGGCTGAGGCAGTGTGTTAGGTGAGGCTGAGGCTGAGGCAGAGGCAGTGTGGGGGGGTAGTGGAGTAGGACCAGAGACAAGATAGTCAAAATAGCAACGAGTGTCGTGTGAGCAAATGTTTAAACCTAGCTCAGTGTGTATTAGCGGTTCATCTGAGATCAAACAAAAGAGTTCAATGTTTAAAACCCATGTTTGTATTTTAAATGTTTTGTTTTTTTAACACTTAGTTTACACTACCTCATAGCATAATTGCAAAAAAACATAGGCTATATAATTTAAGTATATTTAAATAAACCAAGCAGGTCCAAAGGTGAGACATAGCCTAATATTTGTTTGTTTTAAGTAGAGTGAGGGTCTTATTTCAAAATAAGAGTATGCTAATTTCCCTCTTTTTTCTCTCTAGTAATGGTTACTGTGAAACAGTAGTAGAACGGCAGCATGCTAACGGAATTACTTTTACTATGAAAGTCTAACTAGAAACCTTAACATGGGCCTAACATCGAAGCCTACGACAATGACCTCTTCATGAAACCCTAAGTTGAGTTTGACTGTGTTCACCTGTTTTGACGTTGTGTTGGGTATGTTAAGGGCAGTCTTGTCATGTGACAGTAACTCTTCTCTCTGTCTGCTTCCAGGCTGTGTTTGACTGTGCTGGGCCTCTGACTGTGCAGGGCTGTCGACTGTGTCCAGTCATGCATTCGCCTTGTGTCTCTGTCAGACACTGGGCCTCATAGACTTTGAGTAGTAATCTGTGGGATCAGCAAAATTTAATCTTCTTTAGTCAAATCACAGGCAGGACGTTACTGTGTGTGTGTGTGTGTGTGTGTGAGTGAGTGATCGGGAAGCTTTCATTAGAGAGCGTATGTCTCCCAACAGCCTATTGTGTCTCACCACCAATCCTCTCGTCCAATCACAGTGCGTAACCCAGATGAAACTACCGAAGAAGAAGCAGCATGGGACAGGCGCACAATTAGCATCGTTAAACCCAATAATAAAGTAGTCACTCCTATGCCACTGGCTAATGGCTAATCTTGGGTTTAGCAGCAGGGGTAGGATTTTCTCTTCAGGTGGTAACTGGTGACACTTCCTTGTTACATTACATTACATTACAGTCCAGTCATTTAGCAGACGCTTTTATCCAAAGCGACTTACATTGAAATTTCAGGGACAGTCCCGCTGGAACAACTTAGGGTTAAGCGCCTTGCTCAAGGACACACTAGTAGTGGTGTTCCCAGGTGGGCTAGAACTCATGACCTATTGGTCACCAGGTAGACATTCTACCTACTAGGCCACGACTGTCCCTTGTCACACCAGGAAGTAAAATAGAGGTAGGAGATATTGTTGCATCGACCACCAACCAAGCTAGCTTTCAGGCTAGCTACCAGGTTAGCTCCCAGGTTAGCTCCCAGGTTAGCTGCCAGGCTAGCTACCAGGCTAGCTACCAGGCTAGCTTCCAGGCTAATTTCCAGGTGGCGCAGGCTAGCTTCCAGGCTATTTAACTAGCAGGTGGCACACAAGTGGATACAAGGCTTCCTCTGGATCCACTCCAATCCTCTCTTTCCTCGCATGGAGGGTGATGATTTACTGAAGGGAAAACTTCATTTGAAGTGTGATCAATCGGAAATGTATTACAGATCCAGAGAGTATAGACATCTGTTCTTTCAATGGGAGGGGAGAAGATGAAGTTAAAGATTGTGGGGAAAAAAGTATCATTGTGTGACAGAATGAGAGACTCCTGAGGGTGTCCAGGGCAACAGCGTCTTTAGTTCCTGTTTTGGTTGGTTTTATTTGTAAGGCGCATTTTAAGGACGCACATGACGCCACATATGGACCTTTGGAACTCGTGGTTCTATTCCAATGCTGTGGTGGTCACCCTAAAATCTCCTTCATTTGCCTTAGCATTGTTAGAGAGAGGGATTTTCAGGCCATTCACACATACACACACACACACACACACACGCACACACACACGCACAGCTTGTTTCTAGCTTTGATTGTCCTATAATCACAAAAGCAAAAAGAAATAATATTTCTTTCATAAAGCGAAAGATTTTGTACAAATATTTTTTTGGTCAGTTGTTCAAATATATCTGTATATATATTAAATATATAAATATATTTTTGTGTATATGTTTGTATTTGTTCACCTGTTGGACAGGAGGAGAGTGGAAAGTATGGTCCTATTCCTGCAGTGATAACAAGTTTAGAAAGAGGTAATATCCCCTTTGTTCACCTGTTTGACATTATGAGAGAGGAAAGTATAATCTTATTCCTTCAGTGATAAACGGGTTTAGAAAGAGGTAGTATCGCGAGGCCTCCTCTCTCAAATCTCGTTCTTTCAAACTCAACTAGAGGTCTGGAGACTTTTCTATACGATTCTTCTCTTCTCTTGGCCTTCGAATCTGGAAGGCACACGTTTGATTGGCTCTTATAAACGTCACTCACTCTTGCGAAGCCATAGAGATAGAAGGCGAAACCCTCCCCCGTTCAAGACACACTCTCTTCCTGGTTTGCGCGTGGCTATTTTTGTACAAGTTTTAGTCTGCATAAGCTCAGCCCATTTTGAAACTTAATTGCTTATTTTTGAATAGTAACACGTTGCTAATGTTCACCTCCTTCATACAGACTTACTGTCAATGTTCCCCAGGCTTTCGAACCAATGTGTAGAAACCTGGAATCTAGGCTAAGAAAGAGGTGATAAAACCCTATTGGACAAGAAGAGAGAGTAGCTACTATACTTCTACTATTCTAGCTACTATACTCACTGGCTGTTTCTAAGGCCTGCTAGATTTGGTGACTCCTTCTCTCTGTCTATTAAGAGTTATCAAAATATCATTTGTGTTTTCTTTGTACAAGCTCACGATTTAAACGTAAATATCTGCATACAAAATATAACGGTTGAAACCAGATCTCTTTTATGTTTGTGCATATCGGCGTCCGCGTGTGTGCGTGCATCTACAAGCCCAAACTCCAAAGTGACTCTTTGTGTGTGTGTGTGCGTGCGTGTGCGTGCTCGTTCCAGAGGTGAATCATGGCAGAACCCAACGCCAACCCTAACCGTCCCCAGAGAAAGATGTCTACGACTGGAGACACCCTCTACAAGGTGTTGGGGCTGGAGAAGGGGGCTACGCCTGAGGACATCAAGAAGGCATACAGGTGAGGACAGACTACGCTTTCCCCGCAGGAAGTGAGGTTTACCCCACAGGATGGGAGCTTTACCCCACAGGAAGTGAGGTTTACCCCGCATGAGGTGAGGTTTGCTCTACAGGAAGTGAGCTTTCCCCACAGGAAGTGCAGTTTACTCCACAGGAAGTGAGCTTTCCCCACAGGAAGTGCAGTTTACTCCACAGGAAGTGCAGTTTCCTGACAGTAGGTGAAGTGATGGAGGCTGCCACTTCACTGCAGCTTGTCCTTCTGATCTCTAAGTGTAAATAGAGACAGAGGTGGACACACCTCACAGTAAAACAGGCGTTACGTTTCACTTATTTTCACAGGGAGTTTCTTAAGGACTGTTCTCTGTGAGTCGGCCTGTGTTTACTGTACTGGGTAATGTGATACTAGTTTTTCTACTTTAGCATCATCGTTTGTTTAGACACCGTGTGAGCTAATCCCTCTGATATCCTTCTTAAAACTCGTGTCTGCAAACAGGAGATGACTGACACACTGAAGTTATTTCTGTTTCCTGAATGTCTTTGTTCCTGGTTAGTCCTGGATCAATGGGTCAGTTATTTCAGGGATTACATTCAAGATGTTGGACTTTGTATAGTACCTGATAATACCACGTGTCCCTCCCTCCCTCCCTTCACTCCCTCCCTCCCTCCCTCCCTCTTCTTCACTCCCTCCATCACCCTCCTCTCTTTTTCCATTCCATCCATTTCATTTGTTTCCAATCTTTCTTTGATTTCTCATCTATCCATCCCTTACTGTCTCACCCTCTTTCCACCACCACCCTCCCCCCTTCTTTCCCGCCTCCTCTCCTCCCTCTTCTTCACTCCCTCCATCACTCTCCTTTCTTTTTCCATTCCATCCATTTCATTGGTTTCTAATCTTTCTTTCTTTGATTTCTCATCTATCCATCCCTTACTGTCTCACCCTCTTTCCATCTCCACCCTCTCTTTCTTTCACTCCTCCTCTCCTCCCTCCCTCCCTCTTCTACCTCCCTGCTCCTCAGGAAACTAGCGTTGAGGTACCACCCGGACAAGAACCCCGACAACCCGGAGGCGGCAGACAAGTTCAAGGAGATCAACAACGCCAACTCCATCCTGAACGACGACGCCAAGAGGAGGGTCTACGACGAGTACGGCTCCATGGGCCTCTACGTCTCCGAGCAGTTTGGAGAGGAGAGCGTCAAGTACTACTTCCTCATGTCCAAGTGGTGGTTCAAGGTGAGGGAGGGAGGGAGGGAGGGAGGGAGGGAGGGAGGGAGGGGGAGACGGGGGGGTGGGGGGAGTGTTGTGGGGGGGGGGGGGGGGGGCGTTAAGTACTACTTCCTCATGTCCAAGTGGTGGTTCAAGGTGAGGGAGGGAGGGAGGGAGGGAGGGAGGGAACAAGGGAGGGAGGGGGAAGGAGGGGGGAGACGGGAGGAGGGGGGCAGGGGGTGGGGCGTCAAGTACTACTTCCTCATGTCCAAGTGGTGGTTCAAGGTGAGGGAGGGAGGGAGGGGGAGACGGGGGGTGGGGGAGTGTTGTGGGGGGGGGGGGGCGTTAAGTACTACTTCCTCATGTCCAAGTGGTGGTTCAAGGTGAGGGAGGAGGAGGGAGGGAGGGAGGGAGGGGGAGACGGGGGGTGGGGGGAGTGTTGTGGGGGGGGGGGGGGGCGTTAAGTACTACTTCCTCATGTCCAAGTGGTGGTTCAAGGTGAGGGAGGGAGGGAGGGAGGGGGACGGGAGGGGGAGGCAGGGGGAGGGAGGAGGGAGAGGCGGGGTGGGGGGGCAGGGGGAGGGAGGGGGGGCGTGAACTACTACCTGTGATTCAAGGTGAGGGAGGGATGGAGGGAACAAGGGAGGGAGGGGGAAGGAGGGGGGAGACGGGAGGAGGGGGGCAGG
>JAPMUY010006101.1:150000-152500 GCA_026901105.3 Galaxias olidus | reverse complement strand
CAGACGGTCTGAAGTCAGCCAGCTGCTGTGTCTGTAGCGTGTTACCAGTGAAATAAACGTATATCAAAGGACATATAGAATGTGAATTCAAAGGCGTTGAAGTCTGTCGGAGTTACTGGCCTGTAATGACAGACGGTCTGAAGTCAGCCAGCTGCTGTGTCTGTAGCGTGTTACCAGTGAAATAAACGTATATCAAAGGATATATAGAAAGTGAATTCAAAGGCGTTGAAGGACCGTCTGTCGGAGTTACTGGCCTGTAATGACAGAGGGTCTGAAGTCAGCCAGCTGTGTGTGTGTAGCATGTTTCCAGTAGAATATAATTATATCAACGGTTATATGTAAAGTTAATTCAAAGGTCTTAAACAACCAGCTGTTGTTCACTGATCCCTTTCAGAGGGTTTAGGAAAGGCATCGTCTCATTTTATGTGAAACCTTTTCGACAGTCAAGACAGGCTACTGCCGGTAACGTCCAGTTTAACGTGACGGGTCGGTATGACTATGGAGCAGCCATTGTTTCCCTTTGTACACCTGGGGCAATTTGAATTGAAAAACTTTATTGACACAGAGTGAGCCAGGGGGGGTTGCCTCAGTGTCTGTGGGCATGGTACTGTGTAGACAGGTCTAAGAAAGTGTAGAGCTCTTTCATAAACAAGTAAATTGATAACGTTTGGTAGCTATCAAGACTAGAGAGATGTTATTTTCATAATACCTAACCTAACAAATTGTTTAACTACGAGGGGTTAGTTTGTGGGGATTTGTGTATATGGAAATAATTAAACCAACCAAGCAGAGGACAGCATGTGCTGACGCTGCCAGTGGCTTTGTTTGTTTTCAGTGTTTACACTTGGGCCTCTGGGAAGTCCTGTGGCGCAAAACAAACGCACACACTTTGTACTTTCCTGCCTTCAAAGGAGCACTGTGGGGTTTTTTCAGTTTGTTTTATAGACCAATAGGTCGGCAGATATTATCTCATCTACAGCCATTTGTGTTCTCTTGCCTGTTATAACCGAGTACCAATTATGATATTTAAAGGATATCGTCTTTTTGTGGATTAAAAAATTGAATAAATATACTGCATATAGTAGATACATATATATATATACAGTATATACACATATATATATTTATTTATTGTCTTGTCATAGAAGATACGTCTGTCTTTCGCTAGTCTGATCGTTTTCTTTTCTCAGACAGATTTCCGAGTCTTGCTCTTTCCCAACAGCGTAACATATTTTTCTTTTCCGTTTTGGTTTTTTATCTTACTCCAACAGGTGACACAGTAATTATAATCCAGCCTGCAACAAGCCCAGGCACCAACGACCCGGACCAACCGCCCAAATCCCCGACCCGGACCCAGCCTATACCCCTCCCTATTCCCATGCCCCAACCAGAGGCCCACCCCCAGGGCCACCCCCAGGCCCAGGGCCAGTCGCCTGGCTCTCCTGCCCCAGCCGCAGGCCCCTTCTCTGGGCTGGGCGGGCTGGACGGAGTCCTGTCCTCGGCCGCGGAGAACCCAGGGGAGACCCTACCGGAGTCGAAATGACTCGTAAGAACCTCTCCTGTCACTCTCTCCTTCACGTACCACCCCAACCCCACCCCCGTCCACCAAAACCGACCTTCATCCTAGCCGCCTGCATCTTGACGTCGTGCATCCCCCTCCCTCTTCAGGCTCGTGCCTTTTTATTTTAATTTTTTATTTTTTGGCTGCCTGACTATGTTCGTTCACATACTCACCTTCCAAAAGCCATTGCCTTAACCCTCGCCCCTCCTTAACGTTGTACGTCTGTAATATCAACGCTGCCTCATCTTGCCACATCTTCCGTTTGTGTCTCTGTGACCCATCGCAGGCTGTTTCTGTTTGTTTTGCCTTTCATCGTCGTTGTTGTTGCCGGCTTGTTTTCGCTGCAGCATGATGTTATTGTGACTGTGACGAGCTGAGCTGCTGTTTCATGATGCTAAGCTGGGCATTTTTTAAATTAGGTAGTCAGCCTCCTCATTGGCTGAAAGAGGAAGTCTGCTTCCTCATTGGCTGAAAGAGGGAGTCTGCTTCCTCATTGGCCGAAAGAGGGAGTCTGCTTCCTCATTGGGCCAAAGAGGAATTCTGCTTCCTCATTGGCCGAAAGAGGGGGTCTGCTTCCTCATTGGCCGAAAGAGGGAGTCTGCTTCCTCAATGACTATATTTTCTGTGTTGAGTATTGGTCTAGTTTTATATAATTATTGAGTTTGTTTGTTTTGCTTTAGAATATTTTTACATGTCAGACCATGTGGATTTAGACCAGCTCATTCAATGAGTCTAGCAATTCCAGGAAGCAAACTTGGTCTTGTCTATTCCAGTTCATTTTCACTCTATTATACAACATGACTATTGGTTTTATTGTCAGTGATTTAGCATGTGTTTAGCACTGCAAACAGGACATTTAAACTGGTCTCAGGGGCAAGTGAATCAGTGACATTCATTCAGCCCTGATCACCCCCCAGTAGACCTTACATCCACACCTAG
>JAPMUY010006101.1:140000-147500 GCA_026901105.3 Galaxias olidus | reverse complement strand
GTAGTTGTAGGTTCATCTGGCACTAGTACAACAACATGGTGGGTTTACTTGGAGCAGTGTAGTGTCTGTAGCATCCCGCGTGGAACTCATGGGAGCGAAGCTAATACAGAGCATATCCTGTGTTAGCTAAGCTAACAGATAGCATATCCTGTGTTAGCTAAGCTAACAGTTAGCATATCCTGCTTTAGCGAAGCTAACAGATAGCATATCCTGCGTTAGCAAAGCAAACACATAGCATATCCTGTGTTAGCTAAGCTAACAGATAGCTTATCCTGTGTTAGCTAAGCTAACAGTTAGCATATCCTGTGTTGGCTAAGCTAACAGATAGCATATCCCATAGTTGCCAACCCTCCCGATTTTCCCGGGAGACTCACGATTTTCATTGCCACAATTCTCTGTCAACAGATTGCGTGTCCGGTGTTAGCTAAGCTAACGGATAGCATGTTCTGCTTTAGTTAAGCTTACAGATGGCATGTCTGGCTTTAGCTAAACTAACGGATAGCATAGTCTGCTTTAGCTAAGCTAACAGATAGCATGTCTTGTAGCCTCAAGATATGGTGAAGGTGGCAGGACTTGGCACTTGCAGCCTGTGCGGCTGCTCAACAGTTGTGGACTATTGATATGCACGCAGTGCCTTGAATGTTTCTATGTCTAGTTAGGATGTGCGTGTGTCTGCATGTTACATGGGCTTGCTAGCTTGTGCATGTCTCAACTAAAAGAATGCTTGGTCACAATGCTAACTATATGAATTACGTTTTATTATCCTCAGGCATCTCAATATGTTTCTTAGGATTTCAACGATCATTATCACTTTGACTTTGTCCACAGAAGTTAAAGTTGGATTTATGATCACACCTTTTTAACCATTCGGCTCAGGAGTCTCACCTTAAAATCGTTCCACTTTAATGAATGAGGAAATTTGAGATTTACTTCAATGTTTTGTTTTTATTGAGAAAATACTTTTAAACCAAAAGCTTGTCTAAACTGTGTAATAATCTGTTGAATATTAGCTTTAAAAAATTTTTAATGGAAGAAATAGTTCTCATTCAATTTCAATGCTTATTGAATAAGATACAAAATGTCTAAGAATGTCGACACATGCAACTATAATATCAAGTTATACTAGTCTTTAATCATTAAAAAGTAACCATTGTCTTAACTATGCTTTGCTTCCCTTCAGGATCGCGGGACCCTATTGTGATCCAGCCGCATTCCAGCAGCAGCAGCCCAGAGCCCTCCCTGCCACCAGCCCCCTAGACCCACCTCCATGACCCAGCCCCACCAGCCCCGCCGGCCGTCTACCCTCCACACAGCTCTCCTCCGGCGGGCACTGGGAGGCTCGCCTCTCCACTTCCCTGGAGCTTTTCCTTCTCTTCTCTGCTGATCCTACCAGACTCAGCCTGACCGGATCTGGCCAGGTCAATTATTATACCCCGCCCCCCCACGCCACTTAAACCAAGCCGGACCAGGCAGAGCCAGACTGAAGTGGGCTGAACCGAGCTGAACCAGGACTCCTCCGGCTGCTGTGCCAGTCAGTCAGATTGTTTAACCTTTAACCTTTAACCCCCCTCTTTGGACGCAGACAGGAAGTAGGAGCTTGGTAGGTCATCGGCTTCCCTAAAGAACTTCTGGTGAACGGTTCTGGTTCTGGACGACCTTTGACCTATTTGACATTTGATCCCTCGTCTATTTAGCAACCACGAGAAGAGGAGGAAGAGTAAGAGGAGGAGGAGTTTTCAGTCTGTCTTTCTCTCTTCTTTCTCTCTGGATTACGTTCTTATTTCTTTATTTCTATATCATTGACTTCTCCATTTGTTTCTCTACTTCTTTTCTGTCTTTCCCTGGCTTTCTCTTTCTTCCTCCTTTCAAACCACTCCCCTACTCTTTTGACTGTTCTCCTCTGTCCCTCCTCCTCCTCCAAACCCCTTCCCCCTCCTCCCCCTCCTCCTCCTCCTCCCTCCTGCACTGCAAACTAGTTGTCCAGTCAGTAATGGGACTGGCCATTGGTAGATGTGTTCTGAAGTCTTCAGGACGATCTCAAGCTTCGGTCAAAGTGTGTCTGTGTATGTGTGTGTCTCTCTTAACGTCGATGGTCTGAGCCAAAACCCGGAGTGCAGCATGGATTGGTGATTTGCCAGTTGGAGAGAGGAGCGGGATTCCCCTGTGTGCATGCATTACGTCTCGCATCTGACTGCATGCCTTTTACTGTACAGCCCTGGCACACACACACACATGCGCACACACTTACGTTCTAACACAACTCACACCTTTCTGTTGCCCACCTTTGCAAACAAACACACACACACACACACACACACACACACACACACACACACACGCTCACACACACGTTCAAACACAACTCACACCTTTCTGTTGCCCACCGCTGCAAACAAACACACACACACACACACACACGTTCAAACACAACTCACACCTTTCTGTTGCCCACCTTTGTAAACAAACACACACACACACACACACACACACACACACACACACACACACACACACACACTTACGTCCAGACACAACTCACACCTTTCTGTTGCCCACCTCTGCAAACAAACACACACACACACACGCCAAACCCTTTCTTCTCTCGGTGCCGTTCCATGACACCTTGTTTGGAAAGGCCTGCGACAACAGAGGACAGCCCTTCTGTTGAAACGTTCAGCAAAACAATCTGCATCCAATCATGCTCTGTTTTCCTTTTGTTTTGAAGCAGATAAAATGATGCATATTTAACCACGATCCATCCGCCAGTTAGTTGGTGCCAGTGAGTTTGTTCCATCTGATGTCACCGTTGCATTAGACCAAAGGCCATAAACAAGATTTGTTCGGTGATAGATGCATTTTCATGTTGGTCCTATAAAAAAATAGAATACCTGAGAGAACTCACACTCCCGTTTTTGTTTTGGTTTCTATCGATCACATAAATGGGTCGAATATTTCCAAATCTTTTCAACCACTGCTCATCCTGCCCTTTAAACCCAAGAAAAAGTTTACATTTAGGAGCTTAGAAGTATTACAGGCGATTTTAAAGAAGTCTTTCACCTCCTTTGTGTCAAGATCGACGCAGACATGGTTAAAACTGACATGGCTGTGTATGATTGATAACTTAGCCATTGCTAGGTTTACCAAATGCACTTTGTGGATTCCATATGCTGGTGTCCCCCAAATATTTCTGTCTTTATACATCGCAGCATCACCGACATGTCCAAAATCACAAATGTTTTTTTTTTTGGGGGGTGCCCAACACTGTTCTGGCTTCTCAAAGTCAAGCGCATGCTGTCGACTGACGTCGCGGTCTGGTTTTCCCTGGTACCAGCACGTAGAACCCACTCTGTGACAGCAATGTCTGCGTCTGGTACCAGCACGTAGAACCCACTCTGTGACACCAATGTCTGCGTCTGGTACCAGCACATAGAACCCACTCTGTGACACCAATGTCTGCGTCTTACGTCTTTCTGTTGTCTCAGCTACATGTCACTCAAAACTGGTTGTTACACAATAATGCCATTATGCTTATCTGCACTGCTTACAGAAATAATAATCGCCGTAGACGTAGATTACACTAGGGCCAAACGAGGCTGGGTAGGCTAGTTTTCACTACGGGGCCAAGAGAGGTGGGTTTATAGTCTAGTCATTGTGTGTGTGAAAGACAAATAAGTAAATATGAGCGGATAAACCCGGGGCTTTTTCTCTCCCTGCTTGTTTTCAGGACTAGAACACTAAGTGTCGGAGCTAACTTTCCTGCTCTGATAAGGAAGGACCACTGTGTGCTAATTATGGGCTATTTATGTGCTAGTTACAGTATGTGCTCACTATGTGGCTAGCTTTGTAGCTATCTATGTGCTAGCTTTGGGCAAGATACAGTGTATGCTAGCTTTAGACAAGCTATGGGGCTAGCTGTATGCTTGCTATGTGCAGTGTGTACTAGCTTTGGGCAAGCTATGGGGCTAGCTATGCGCTAGCAATGGGCAAGCTACAGTGTGTGCTAGATGTGGCCTAGCACGGTTTCTACGTTTCCAAACCACTGACACACTGAGTAGAGCTGTAGCAGCCTCCTCTCTGTTGAATTGTTCCCTGTTGTTTTGTTTTCATTAACACTGAAATAGTTGGAATATTTAAGCACTGTCACATCCAAGGGTCTCAAAACAATAAGGCAAAGATTAATGGCCACGTTATTTACTGAAAACTTTGTAGGAAAAACAAACAGATTATCTTGCTGCCACTGTTTTTGTTCCATATGATTAATGATGATTACAGCAGGGCATGTTGCTTTCGAGTGTTTCCCCCATTCCCAGTCCCTATCCCACCTGTCTAATCCTACTCCTATGGATTATGGTATGTGGAGCTCTAGCACTGAGGGGGCCCAATGTTCTTACTGAGAACACTACTTCTTGGAATTCTCATTGTTGTTTTTTGTTGCCAGGCAACTTCAACAGCTTTTTGAGGCATAACTGAGGGCACCCCACTGTGATGTTAGTGATGGAACTCTGTCGTGATAGGTCCTCTCTGGCCATGTGACCATTGTTTTTGGGTGAAAAGTCTTGCTGGTGAATGGAAATGGGTGTCATGGTGGGTGTGTGGGTGTCTAGATAGTCAGGCGCTCGTTCCCTCCCAACAAAGTTATTGGGTTTTGTGACAACTTACGGGGCATTCTGCATTTATTTAACTTTTTTACCAAGAGGTGGCCATTATGGCTTTCAAGGATTGTCTGAGGAACAAACCAGAAGGTTTTGGCTTTTCAGAATTAGCATTTCAAGGCACCATAGCTGAGGGTTTATTTGGTTCTATCACTAAACTATGAGAGTTTACACAAAGTGTCTGGGTTTTTTTGTTTTTTATATCTGTTGATTAAATTTATTTTTGGGAGATTTCTAACCCATAATGAACAATCAACAAAAAATTATGTCCTGAAAAATGTCATATTAACCATCTGTGGTGTTCTACTCTCCTAAGACAATAGCCAAAACATTTCAATGTAAAAAACAAAAAATGTACTGAGAGAGACAACGTGATATTATTTATTCATTTTAAATTCAAATGTGAATAATTTTGAAAAACCAATTAATGTGTCAAATACAAATATCATTGTTTTGAAAAATCCTTTTGAATGACAAATGTTGTTTTTAATAGTGTCCATTGCTTGTTACTTGTTATTTTTATTTAATTTACAGTATGTCAAACCTTTCAAAAGCTAAAGTTTTAATGATGTGATGCATTCTGGCGTGCTGTGAGGAGAACAACTAACTGCTTTAGTTTTACACTGAAGTCTGGTTCTTTTCCCCTTTCACCTGAACGTTTTTCTATCTCTTTCCATAAACTACAGCTCTGAAACCTTAAAGGTACAGGACAAACTACAGCTCTGAAACCCTGAAAGGTACGGGACACACACTAGTATCACAGCTGGAACTAAATAAACTTTAGGGGTGGACAACTTGGAATCATCAAAACAAGATGACAAAAAAAACCCAGATCATTATGACATCATAGAAGTTCTAGATTTCAGTTCTTGGATGTTTTTTCCTTTGGGGGGGAGGACGTTTTATTTTTATTGGGTGACAATCATGAGCCACTACGGGGGGGGGGGGACGGGGGGGGACGGGGGGGACGACGACATCTGTGACTGCGTGACTACTACAGAAAACAGTGCGTGCCATAATTCAGTCAAATGTACCCCCCCCTTTGACTTGTACCTATGTGCTGCAATGCATCGTTGGGTAACTGCTTGCATCAGATTTAAACAAGTGTAGCCTGATACTTCACAGTGAGAGAGAATCTGGGGATGAGAATCAGGTGGTCTAGGACTGTCCCAGTGTGATCTTCCCTAGACCCACTCTAGTTAGGGTGCATGGGCTAGGGAGTGGGAGGCTATGGGGGGGAGCTCCTCAGAATTCATCTACCAGGTTAACTGATATTAAATATTGTAGATCTGTCAAAATGCTTGTTTATTATTTTCTTTGTGTCATTCATTGTTTGACCTGTAATCCTGAATGGGAAGCCAGGTTGATCTGTAAATGTGTATTTATATGACGAAATCGAAACAAATAAAAGGGGGATTTTTAAAAAACAAATAATAACGTTGGTCTTTTTACGGTATATTTCAAAGGAAGCAGAACTTCTTTCATTCATCAGTTAGACATTTCTTGTGGTTTACTCTTGTGTTCTCTCTCCTTACCTTTTGTGTTGACAATAATAAAAGAAATTGCCCAGGTCAAAGTTCAATGTCGGGGTAGTTCTACTGTGTGTGTGTGTGTGGGGGGGGGGGGTTGTTATGTGGAGAAGGAGTAGGAGAGAAAATGTTTTTTATGTGGGTGTGGGTGGTGAGTTTAGCTTGCTCTGCACTAGCCTCATTGCCTATAAGTGGCCCACTAAGCATATAAGTGGCTTAGAATTAGCCACTCTGCATTCAGACAACCAGCAATTACCTCATCTGTTTCGTAACCAGGAAATGATCTCAGCGTTGGTTCGGTAACCAGGAAATTACATCACTTTGCTCCGGTAACACAGAGGTGAAGGTTGTGACAATATGTATTTTATTTCATGACTTTTTATCTTATTTTCCTTTTTGTTATATTATAGGATTATAGGAGATTAATAAAATACACAGCACTATGCCAATGCATGCTTTAGAGGCATAGTTTAGCCTTTGGCTTTTCTCTCTCTTTGTCCTTCCATCTCAGGGCTATAGATAATGTGTGTTGTTATTCATCTCAGGGCTATAGATAATGTGTGTTGTTATTCATCTCAGGGCTATAGGTAATGTGTGTTGTTATTCATTTCATAGTCCAGGTTTGGAAGCATTAGGATTCTCAGCGGTCCGGCAGCGGCGTGCAGTTTGGACAGTAACCTGACCCGCTGGACAAATACACTGCTATAAATATACCATCATGACCACCACCATCACAGACAAACAGGCAAGCAGACAGGGAGACGGGCAGACAGGCAGACAGACAGACAGGCAGACAGGCAGACAGAGAGAGAGACAAACAGACAGACATGCAGAAAGAGAGAAAGAGACAGACAGACAGACAGAGAGACTAAAAGGCAAGCAGAGAGAGAGACAGACAGAAAGATAGACAAGTAGGCAGACAAGTAGAGGGACAGACAGGCAAGCAGAGGGAGTGTCTCTTTCCAGTTCACGGAGCATTGAGGGTCTCTTAACTAAATATTTGCTGAGACAAATATGATCAAAGCAACTGATGAAGTGCGTCTTGTCCTTTTTGGATATTTACTTTCTTCCTCATCTGTCGACGGGACAATTCCAAGTGTGTGGCAGTTGGAAAACATCCTGGATAGACTCTTCTTCTAGCTGCTTCCATTTGGACACTTTTTACCATAGCTGAGCTAGATAGCAGGACAGGAGCAACACTACCACCAAACCAGGGAATTAAAGGCTCGTTGTTGGAGTTTCATCATAAAAAATCTTTTGGAGCACTTGCTTCCTCTTCAACTGTAAGTGAGTGTTAACATTTTGAACACTTATCATTA
>JAPMUY010006101.1:125000-135000 GCA_026901105.3 Galaxias olidus | reverse complement strand
GTGGGGTAGCAGTATATTGTGGAGGGTGGGGTAGAGGCAGCAGTATGTTATGGAGGGTGGTGTAGAGGTAGCAGTATGTTATGGAGGGTGGGGTAGCAGTATGATATGGAGGGTGGGGTAGAGGCAGCAGTATGTTATGGAGGGTGGGGAAGAGGCAGCAGTATGTTATGGAGGGTGGTGTAGAGGCAGCAGTATGTTATGGAGGGTGGGGTAGAGGCAGCAGTATGTTATGGAGGGTGGGGTAGAGGCAGCAGTATGTTATGGAGGGTGGGGTAGCAGTATATTATGGAGGGTGGGGTAGAGGCAGCAGTATGTTATGGATGGTGGTGTAGAGATAGCAGTATGTTATGGAGGGTGGGGTAGCAGTATGTTATGGAGGGTGGGGTAGAGGCAGCAGTATGTTATGGAGGGTGGGGTAGCAGTATGATATGGAGGGTGGGGTAGCAGTATGATATGGAGGGTGGAGTAGAGGTAGCAGTATGTTATGGAGGGTGGGGTAGAGGCAGCAGTATGTTATGGAGGGTGGGGTAGAGGCAGCAGAATGTTATGGAGGGTGGGGTAGAGGCAGCAGAATGTTATGGAGGGTGGTGTAGAGGCAGCAGTATGTTATGGAGGGTGGGGTAGAGGCAGCAGTATGTTATGGAGGGTGGGGTAGCAGTATATTATGGAGGGTGGGGTAGAGGCAGCAGTATGTTATGGAGGGTGGTGTAGAGGTAGCAGTATGTTATGGAGGGTGGGGTAGCAGTATGATATGGAGGGTGGGGTAGAGGCAGCAGTATGTTATGGAGGGTGGTGTAGAGGCAGCAGTATGTTATGGAGGGTGGGGTAGAGGCAGCAGTATGTTATGGAGGGTGGGGTAGCAGTATATTATGGAGGGTGGGGTAGAGGCAGCAGTATGTTATGGAGGGTGGTGTAGAGGTAGCAGTATGTTATGGAGGGTGGGGTAGCAGTATGTTATGGAGGGTGGGGTAGAGGCAGCAGTATGTTATGGAGGGTGGGGTAGCAGTATGATATGGAGGGTGGGGTAGAGGCAGCAGCATGTTATGGAGGGTGGGGTAGAGGCAGCAGAATGTTATGGAGGGTGGGGTAGAGGCAGCAGAATGTTACGGAGGGTGGTGCAGAGGCAGCAGTATGTTATGGAGGGTGGGGTAGCAGTATGATATGGAGGATACGGAGGTTAGGGTTAGGGTACATACCCGTTTGTCACCTAACCTGTTCCTAACGCTAACCCTACTCACCTACCTGTCTGTCTGGTCGTACAGGTAACCCTACTCACCTGTCAGTCTGACTGGTGGTAGAGGTAACCCTACTCACCTACCTGTCTGTCTGGTGGTACAGGTAACCCTACTCACCTACCTGTCTGTCTGGTCGTACAGGTAGCCCTACTCACCTACCTGTCAGTCTCTGTACCTGATCCCATGATTCCCTGGCTAGATCCCAGATAGATCTCTCTCTCTCTCTCTCTCTCTCTGTCTCTCTCTCTCTCTCTCTTTCTCTCTCTCTCTCTCTCTCTGTTGTTGTCAACTAACTCATCTTGATTCTTGCAGGTCAATGAGTTTACTGGATACACACACAGTATATTGACACACACTCACAGCAGTGCTACACCCTGTTATTGAGCAGGTGGCTGTGGTGACATTTTGTCTTTTACTCATCCCCTCCGTATCTCTCTCTTTCGCTCTCTCTCTCTCTCTCAGAACATTCATCTTTCTTTCACTCAGTCCCTCACACCCTTTCTTTCTCTATCCTTCCATTCCTCACCCTCGTTCGTTCTTTTTACCTCTACCCCCCCCACCCCCTCTGTGTCTCTCTCTCTCTCTCTCTCTCTTTCTCTCTCTTTCTCCCCCTTTTGTCTGCTTTAGCTAGTCCAGAAGTTGATGCTACCAGGGTATTTATGCAACTGGTGATGTGAAGTCGTATTGTCACTTTGTCATCCTGTTCCCCTGAGAAGGACAGAGGACATTTTGTTGACTCGCCGTCTCTCACAGTGTTGGCTGTTCCTCATATCATTAGCAGGTTGATGTCCGCGTTTTGTTTGTGTCCAAACTTTGTCCCTTTTAAACTGCCTCGAACTAAACTGGTTTTAAACCGTACGGTTTGAAGTTGTTAACCTTCGGTTTTGTCAAGCGTAAAGATGAACTCTGTAGTTTGAATATTCTCTATGGCTTTCTGTATTAAATTGTTTTCTGTATGTTGACCAATGAGCTTACAATTAAAAGGTTCCATCTCCGTTTTTTCTCGAGTTTTTTGCACATTTAGAACGTTTGTGTGCTTCTTCATGTCTGTGTGGTGTTATTTTTATTTTTTTGGGTCAGTAAATCATAAAATAAAAACTACATGCCCATTTTGCCAGCTTAGATGTGAAAACTTTGATCATCAATATGATGGAACCTTCGAACTCTAAGCTCACGTCGTCTTTGGATAATACTTCCTGCTTTGTAATGAGTCATACGTTGAAGAATTTTCATGTGCTATGATTGGTCAAACAGTTTTGATCTGCATTGTGATTGGTTGCAGACTGAGCTGAGTGATGGCATCGCCATCTTGGTTGCCGGTAACGATCGTATCCAGGCGCTGATCTCCCAGATGGAGGAGATATGCAGGACTGTAGAGGTGAGAGGTTACACTTAACACACACACACATACACACTGACACTCAGATACAAAGGGATACACACACACACACACACACACACACACTGACACATACACACACTGACACACACTTATAGAAACACAAATGCATGCAAATGGAGAAACACCTAAACCCACAACCACACCTACATGCTGACAAAGATTCACAATGACTGTCAGCACTTTCAGCTAAATAGTGTCTTTGTTATCAGCTTTTGTTACCACTGTTTGAATTAAACCACAAATCTCTAAACACAACACAATATAATAATGTCTCAATACAAAATAACAACATCAACATACTAATGAAACCTTTATACAAAAATTATATAAAAACACAATGTTATGTCTTCCATTTCGCTGCTCGCAACACAACACAATACAATAACGTCTCAACATATATACAAAATAACAACGTCAACATACTAATATAAAATAAAATAATACAAAAACACAACGTTCTGTCTTCCATTTCCCTGCTCGTAACACGACAATACAATAACGTCTAAACATATCTACAAAATAACAACGTCAACAATTTACATGTTCCATTTCCCTGGTTGTCAGGAGAACGGCCGTCGTCAGAAGCAGCTGCTCTGCGACGGTTTCGACGGCCTCTACGCCATCTTGGAGGAGAAGAAGAAGGAGTTGGTGGGCGTTATCGCCCGGCAACAGGACGAAAAGCTCAACTACGTTCGTTCCCTCATCCATCGCCACGGAGACCACCTGGAGGCCGCGGTCAAGCTGGTGGAGTCGGCCATTCAGTCGATGGAGGAGCAGCAGATGGCCCTGTTCCTACAGGTAAGCCTGCTCACCGGTCGTACAGGTCACCTTACTCACCTGTCGGACAGGTAACCTTACTCACCTGTCAGACAGGCACACACATACCTGTCCGTCTCCTTACCTGGTCTTCCAGGTAACCCTACATACTTGTCTGTCACCTAAACTGTTCCTGAAAGTAACCCTACTCACCTGCCTACCTGTCTGTCTGCTCACCTGGTCGTACAGATAACCTTGGTCACCTGTCTATCTACCTACATAGCTTCACACCTGTCTCTGTACCTACCTTGTCCTATAGGTGTTTTACTGTTTAAACATTTTGTTTGTTTTTAAGAAAAACACGCCCGGCATTAGTTTTGAGTATGAGTGAAACTGTCCACCTACGGTCCTGCATAAAAAAATGTTTTTTTGCTTTGATCAAGATGCCAGATTTGTCATTTAATTTATTGAAAATAATAACGTTATGTAACAGACGACAGTTGACTGTCAGACTCATGTATCTGGAAAGACTCGGTGTGGATGCTGTTTGAACCGGCCCTATAGGTATACCTGTGCAGTCTGGACTCGTTGGTGTGGATACTGTTTGAATCAGCTCTATAGGTATACCTGTGCAGTCTGGACTCGTTGGTGTGGATACTGTTTGAATCAGCTCTATAGGTATACCTGTGGAGTCTGGGTCAGGTCATAACTCCCCAGCCAATCACATCCATCAACGAGACGCCGGTCTGCAGAGTCCGAGTCTGTCAGACTATCGAGGATCAATGTCCCATGGTGCAGACCTCTGCTGGCCCCCAGGCTCCTGGAAATGGAGCAGGGGAGAGGGATGTGTGGAAGGCCCCAGCGGGAGGCCTCGGAGCGGGCTGTGCTTTCATAACCATCTCCCTGGGAGGGCCGGAGACTCTCTAGTTATTATGCATATCATGACAGGGACAAAATGGCACGCCACACACACGCACGCACGCACACGCGCGCACACACACACGCACACGCACGCACGCACGCACACACGGACGCACGCACGCACGCACGCACGCACGCACACACACACACACACACACACACACACACACACACACACACATACACACACACACACACACACACACACACACACACACACACACACACACACACACACACACACACACACACACACACACAACACACACACACACACACACACACACGCACACACACACACGCACACACACACACATACACATATGCACACACACACACACACACACACACACACACACATATGCACACACATACACACATACACACTTACGCACACACACACACACACACACACGTGCACATACACACACATGCACACACATACACACACACACACACACACACGCGCGCGCACATGTACACACACACACACACACACACACACACACACACACACACACACCACACACACACACTCATATGCACCGATGATGTTAATGTACAGTACACACTTAGCCATAGACAAATCATTACATTGATGTCTGGGAAGAAGGCCCCTTAGGTGTTAGGGATTGATCGGCTGACAGTGACTACGCGCACACCCCCCCCCCACCCACCCACACACACACACACACACACGCTTTCACACACACTCTCTCTCTCTCACACACACACGCACACACACTTTCACAAACACACTCTTTCTCTCTCACACACACACACACATTCTAGGGTCAGCCCTTTAGGGTTCCTCAGCCCCTATTGAGAATGTGACATGCAATGCAAAGTACCTGAAGTGTTCAACCCCCCTGCTAACTATCACTAATTACACTGGATAACAATGAATACATGTATAAACTATAGTGTAATTATGCATCCATCCATCCATCCATTAGCTATACCGCTTATCCTATGCAGGGTCGCGGGGGGGCTGGAGCCTATCCCAGCCGACACAGGGCGAGAAGCGGGGTACACCCAGGACAGGTCGCCAGTCTATCACAGGGCTGTATTATTGTAATTATACAATAAATATATAAATGTATTAATCATTTTGCGTAGTATTGTGCGAGATATTAAATAAATAGGCCTGACTACCCGTGTCAAGTTCAAACATAATGAGATGTAAACATTCAATTAATAATAAACAAAGATTGTTTTAACATTGGCTCAACTCCAGTATCAAACTGGGGCCTTGAACCGTCGTTTGGCTTGATTACAAAGACATGCAACAACTGATTTTTGTTTGAATGTTTTATCCTAACATTTGGAATTCTGAGACTGCTAGTACATGAATGTTTACGTTAGTGTGGTTTCATTTTATTTTTAGTTCCGCCTTTAATCAATTTTGATTGGTCGGCTGCCAAATGACATTGATGCGCTGCGCTTTTGGCTTCTTGAAAATAATGCACACCCCTCTAGCCGTTCAGAAACGGGTAGGCTACTTACCAACGCGTGATAAACAAGCCTTCTGAACCTGTAATTGTTAATGACGTCTCTACCAGACCAGTTCGCAAAATCTAGCATAAAGGCTAAAAAGGATTTGAAAAATAGACAATACTTCATTCCTATTATTTGTAGGCGTGCTGAGAGGGAATTTAAGGGTGCTTGAGCAAAAAGAGTCTAAAATCGCCAACGTTCTCCACTCTTCATTCTGTTTCACACACACACACACACACACACACGGAGTACAAACAGTTATTGCCCTAGGAACACAATTTGACTCATACGCACACGCTGCAACACACATTCTCCCTTTCTTTCTCTCTCACACACACACACACACACACATTCTCTCTTTCTTTCTCTCTCTCACACGCACACACACATTCTCTCTTCTTTCTCTCTCTCACACGCACACACACACACTCATTCTCTCTTTCTTTCTCACACACACACGCACACACACACCCATTCTCTTTCTTTCTCACATGCACACACACACACACACACAAACTCTCTATCTATCTCTCTCTCTCACACGCACACACACACACACACTCATTCTCTCTTTCTTTCTCACACACACACACCCATTCTCTCTTTCTTTCTCACATGCACACACACACACACACACATTCTCTCTTTCTTTCTCTCTCTCACACGCATACACACACACACACACACTCATTCTCTCTTTCTTTCTCACACACACACACGCACACACACTCATTCTCTCTTTCTTTCTCACAAACACACACACACTCATTCTCTCTTTCTTTCTCACGCACACATCCACACACTCATTCTCTCTTTCTTTCTCACAAACACACACGCGTCCACACACATTCTCTCTTTCTTCCTCTTTCTCACAAACACACTCTCTCTCTTTTTGCCACCTCCTCCATTCTGACCTGCTGTAATAACGGTCTGGGGGCCCATCGATGCCCTGGGGGCCCTGGAGGAGGAGGGGGGGGGGCTGCAGTGTTCAGACCCACATATCTCATATCGACGAGCCGCAGCGCTTCGATCCGCCGCTCAGCTCTTTATTCAAACATCAGGCTGTCGGGTCCAAACAGGACCGAAACACTGCTCGCGCTGGAGGTCGAAGGTCGTCAGAGATCAGAACCCCCCCACTGTTGACAGGTGGTGAGAGAGAGAGAGAGAGAGAGAGAGAGAGAGATGAAAGAGCGTGGAGTTGTAACGAGTAGATTGGATATTTAACCAGGTTTCTGTGACAGAATAGAGAGATGGTCAACCTCATATCTTCAAATATTGTTTTTTTTTTTTGGTGGAGGGATTGTTTGAAAATGTAAATTTGTGCTAGAGACAGATATTGGACTGCAACAGCCGTGTACGTTCTGCTCATAATTCTACCGAGATTGAGTTTTGCTAGGTTGTTGTTAAGGCTCTGTGTCCATTTACATTGATAGAGACAGCGAGCGAGAGATCCATCCATCCATCCATCCAGTCATCCATTTTAATGGAAAAAGAGCAATGACAGGGAGGAAGGAAGGAATGGAGGGAGGGAAAGAGAGAGAGAGAGAGAACGAGCTCTGACCTCCAATAAAAACAACCAATTGACTGACCACTCACAGCGTCATGCTATTCAAAATGTCTCCGTCGGTCATATATCTTCTCACAGATAGGAGTGGGTTACAGAGGGAGATCAGGTGCGTGTGTGTTCTGGATTAGGTTTAGGATAGGAGTGGGTTACAGAGAGAGATCAGGTGCATGTGTGTTCTGGATTTGTACATGTGTGTCTATGGCATGTTTGTGTGTCGCTAGCGTGCATGTGTGAACCTCAGATGCAGCTGTTTCATATCAGAGTCGGCTTAGTAGTGTGTGTGTGTGTGTGTGTGTATGTGTGTGAGAGAGAGTACACTTTTGCTGCATGACCAGGCAAATGAGAAGATGGGAGGAAGAGGAGGAAACATATTGGAATAGGATGAGGATGAAGGAGAAGGGGAAAAGCGTAGACGAAGAGTGTCAGCAAAACAAACAGTGCTTTAAGTCTTTTCATCTCTTCCTGTTTGCTCCTCTTTTCCCTGTTGTCCTGTTTCCATGTTCTGACCCCCCCCCCTCTCTTTCTCTCTCTATCTCTCTCCCTCTTTCTCTCTCTGTTAGTCTCTCTCTCTCCCTGTTAGTCTCTCTCCCTCTCTCTCTTTCTCTGTCTCTCTCTCTCTGTTAGTCTCTCTCTCTACGTTAGTTTCTCTCTCTCTCTCTCTGCAGAGACCTGTGATTTTACAGTCTTGTTTGTTATAGTGTGGATCAATGGGTCAGTGTGAGGTGAAGAAGTGCATATTAACATGGATTCTCTCTTTCTGTCTCTTCCAGAACACCAAGGAGATATTGGAAAAGTGAGTGGAGTGTTTCACTGACTGCTTCATTACTTACTTGCTGTTTCTGTTGACTCGTATTTACAACCAATCACCACGTTTTCATGTAAAGTTTTTATTTTCCTTTATTGTGTGTGTGTGTGTGTGTGTGTGTGTGTGTCGGTTCCAAAAGCATCACAGGGACAGCCAAGGCCTCTCTGGCGGAGCGTCCTGAGCCGGATTACGAGAGCATGAGCCACTTTGTCATCGACGTGGACCAGGTGGTTGACATTCTGCGGAACATCAACTTCTGCTCAGGTATGCAACAGAACACAGCAGAGTAGAGCAGCAGAGTAGAGCAGCAGAACACAGCAGAGTAGAGTAGCAGAGTAGAGCAGCAGAGTAGTGCAACAGAACGCAGCAGAGTAGAGCAGCAGAGTAGAGCAACAGAACACAGCAGAGTAGAGTAGCAGAGTAGAGTTAGTAGTAGAATCGGTTTAGAGTAGATTATCAGTAAAGTTGTTTATACATCACGGGTAGAACACATTACAGTAGAATAGAGTAAAATCCAGTTGGAGAGAGTACATTAGAATAAAGTGAAAGTAGTAAATTAGCAGTAGAGTAGTTGTACAGCGGGATAGCAGATTACAGTAGAATAGAGTTGAGTTGGAGTAGTTTTAGAGTAAATTAGCAGTAGAGTAGTTTTACAGTGGGGATAGCAGATTACCATAGAATAGAGTCGCGTTAGAGTAGTTTTAGAGTAGACTAGCAGTAGCGTAGTTTTACAGTGGGGACAGCAGATTACAGTAGAATAGAGTCGAGTTGGAGTAGTTTTAGAGTAAATTAGCAGTAGAGTAGTTTTACAGGGGGGATAGCAGATGTAAAGTAGTTGAGTAGAGATAGTAGTTTGAGTAGAGTAGGCCAGAACAGAAGTAGAGTACAGCCTAGTGCATCGAACATGGCAGTCTACAGTTAAAAACAAAAAAACAACATAAACAGAAAATAAAAATGGAGCCATGATCCTTTTCCAGACATTCCTGCCAAACCATTTCCTCAATTCCCATGTTCATATTTCACTATGTGCACCGTTCAGACTGTGGAAATAGACCAGTGTGTGTGCGTGTGTGTGTATGTGTATGTGTGCTCCTATGTGCGTTTGCGTTCTCGTGTATGTGTGTTTGTGCGTGTGTGTGTGTGTGCAAACGTGTGTCTGTGTGTGTGTTTTCAGGCTCTGCAGAGGACACAGAGGAGGGATACGATCCAGAAGAGGGGGATGATTCTGGAGGAGAGCTGGATTCTGGAAGACACTACTAGATCAACACACACACACACACACACACACACACACACACCCACACACACTCCTCAGGTAGGTCACTAATGACTGGGGTTCATAGGAATAAGTGTAATATGTGATCATACGCATGCATACGGGAGTGAATGAGTTAAAAGATGTATTAACACGTTAGTACTACTAACTCACTGCACCTCAGTTTAGGCAGAGCTAAGTGTTTCACTAGCTATTCAGGTGTGTCAACAACAACTCCCCCCCCAATGCATTCTGGGACACAATTCAAACAGGAAGTGGAGGGAACATTAGGTGAAAGCATGCTGTCACTCACTCTGTCACTGACTGACTAACTGAATGACTAACACACACACACACACACACACACACACATACTCACACCACTACTCTGATGATCTGAGCCATGTTGCAGAAATATTTGTGTGTGTGTGTGTAACTAGGAAGATATATGATGCTGACACGTCCAGACCTTGTCACAACATGCCTGTACACTCTGCGATAGATGTGTGTGTGTGTGTGATTATCAGTGTGCATGCGTTTGTGTGTGTGTGCAATTATCAGT
>JAPMUY010006101.1:62500-122500 GCA_026901105.3 Galaxias olidus | reverse complement strand
GGAAGCCACATCTCTCCTTGTGATTTGGGGCTTTTTTTTATCCTGCATGCATGGTTTGTAAATCAGGGAGGGTGAGTGTGTGTGCGTGGGGTGGGGTGGGGTGGGGTGGGGTGGTAAAATGTTGTCAGTGTTGTTGTTCAGGGATTATAAATCCTTCTATAAAATGTAAACCACAAAACAACACCTCATGGGAGGCCTGTTGATTCTGTGCATTTTGCTATTAACGGAATTCGTTTTCTTTCTCTTTTCGTTTGAAATAAATGTAATGTAAGTCTGCAATTGAAGCCGTGTGAATGTTTTCAGCCGTGTAGGAGGTTTTCAAATCATTTGTCCTCTGTGTTAACACAATCCACTGGCCTAGTTCAATCATCCTCTGGGATTGTGCTTGAGCCAGACGTTAGCATTAAAAGTTAAGGAGAATCTCTGACAGGTTTTCCCTGCTTATTTGGATTTGTCATTCAAAAACATGGCTCTGTTAGTGTGTGTCTTAAGTTATCATATGTTAGGTAATGCCCTCTACCTATAACAGAAATTGGTGGGGGCTATCGTCACCGTAACAGTTGAAGAGAGTTGATATCCGGCTTGTTTTTCAGTGCAAACCGGACTAGTAGAATCTGAAGCGGTGACTTGTCAGAGGTTATATGCAGTATTGCTAAATGGAATAACGTACGTTTGTGTTTTTTCATCTCAGCCAGTCCTCCCGTCTTCAGACACATTCTACTCATTAAGTCACAGGAAATGACACGTAAAGAAACCAAAAGGATAAACTTAACTCAGTTTATACTTCCTGTGTCCAGAGTAGGACGATCAACAGAAATCAAGTCGAGTCCTGATTTTGCTACTGGCGCGCTGCGGTGGAAAAAAACAAAACCAATAACCTGGAACGGAACACTTACAGGTTTTGACGGCGTAAAGTATATATTTTGATTTTGCAACACATAGAGCTAAGCGTGGGTCTCTTCAGTAAAACAAACATTAATGCCTCGAACTCTATTTTTTTTTTACACTATTTAATATTATTGTCAAAATTGCAGTGTGTGTACTTATTTAGTTTTACGTAAGAATAAAACAGCATGACTTTACCTTGTCAAGGTCAGCGTGTGTCCTTTATTACCGTACATACACTAGTATAAGAGACTATGAATTTACATGCACTAATATAGAGACTTTGACCGTATTTACACTAATATAAGAGACTAACTTTGTTCAATGAACAGACATTAATACACTCTAGAAGACAACAGTGTCTGACAGAGTAAAAAACATTGATTTTACTTCGAATATTTTTTATTATTACAAAATATAAATGGCAAAAAAGCTTTTCTTTACTGTTAAAATCAAACATGCCCATATCAATAATTGGACACGGGCAAAACAGTTGAAATTTAAGTGTTTTTGTTTGTTTTTCTTGTTCTTTTCAGGGCTATAGCATGCTAGGTTCAATACAGCTGGGAGTGCATTTGCTTGGATAAAAGGGAAAATAAGACAAGCGACGAAGAAAGAATGATGACAAAAGGCGTTGGTTTAAAAGGTTAAAGAGTCACTTTGGTTGAACCTCAAAGCCTTGATCCTCCTCTTTCTCTCTCTCTCTCTCTCTCTCTCTCTCTCTATCTATCCATCTCTCTCTCTCTTGGAACACATCGGATGAGTATTAATTTCATCAGGCCACTCAGAGTAGACACCGTATAGTCAAATATGTCCTAGTGCCTATGGTAATGGTTCATATGGTAATGAATGAAGAACGGAACCCTCACTCATCCCACTTTGAGATCTAACGTCAACACTTCTGCTCGGACACGTTTGATGAATAAAGTTAGTGGAATAAAATCAGCAAAAGACTTTGGAGATCAAAAACACTTTCTACTAAAGATGTATTCGTATAGGAAAAGACCAGGTTTAAGGTGTAAGGGTGGGGGGTTGATTTTACTTGCTTTTACATTTACTTGCTTGTGAACTGCCTTTTGTGGTGATTTTGATTGTCTAAAATGATTCCATTCCTTTAATTAAGCCTATTAAGTGTTTTAGCGTCGAGCTCTCGGGAGATGAAAATGACTTGTCATTAGGCCTATGTCACGGTTACTACCACAGACCGCATACCTGCTGGGCCAATTAGGAAGGAGGCTTCCTATGGCTGCCTGCCAAACCGTCAAAAACACACGATTTGCGGACTAAAAGGAGCAATCCTACAATTATGGGGCCATTGACAATCTCCGTTGAATTCAATTATTTTATCATATCATAGGTGGGGAAAAGCTTTGAATTTAAATGGGATCCAGAGTGTTTTTGTAACTCACCGTATACACATCAAAGTATTTTAATCGAAATCGATATATATGAGCTTAATCAATGCAACAATATTGGCTAATTTAGTCTTTATAAATCTGACAGAAAAGCCTACATATTCAAGAGATAATATGTTTGATATGCAACATCACATTCCTTGATCATACTAAACAGCAAGCGACCTGCTCATTAATCATGTATGTGATGTGAGTATTCCCGGGTATCTGAAAGTGAGAATGACACTGGTGTTTAAACCGGTCCTGACTCACGCCCAAGTCCATTTTAAACCGTTTTCCGTTAGCCACACGTCCACCGTGAGTCCACAGTTGAGGGGGTTTGGGCAGTCAATTTCCGTTAATTCCGTAATGTCCAAATTTTGTTTTGGGTATTTTGGTAATTTCGTCTTTACGCACGGATTGTGCGTACAATTAGGCCTATATGAAAAGCAAAATTAGGCAAACAAAAATAAAACTGTCTTGGGTCTAGGAATGCGAAGGACTTTATATTATTCTGTGAACTTTTTTGTTTTTGTTTAGCTCTCACAGATGCACGGATATGCTGTCATTTCACTTTCCAACTTCATCTAAAAACTTGCGGTTTAACTCCGCTTGCTCTCTTTGGCCTTCAACCTTCGCCATTTCGATCATGTTTCTAAGCAGGTGGAAAGTGAGGTCAATTGAAATCGGTGGGTCTTCATGTCTCTTTGACAGTTCCACCGGCTCTTCCAGGCTGTTTCCCGGGTGATCCACTTCATATACATGCGCACGCTCATCACTGTCCACGGACGCTAAACTGCGCGCCATCTGAGCCAGTGCCCCTTTCAAGCCTAGTCGTGGTGTTGTCACCACCCCTTCTTCAAAGGGGAACTGAGGGAAAGCGTTCATACTTCGGGTGCGAGGGTTTCTTTGTAAATAATTTAGCAATTTCTCTCCGAGAAGGTAAGAGATGGCATCTTTGCCGACGGCTCTCAATAGTACCTCGTCCATCTGACTTTTAAAAGCTCCGCCGCGGCCATCAAAGTCCGGTATGTCCCTCGGTCTGCAGGCACTGGGGCGGATGTGGGAGGAGAGGAGGACAGAGGCGAGGAGCAGGACTAGGGGGACAGGCTTCATAGTGGGAGGGCAAATAGCACGAAGCCCTGTAGTGGAAAGGAAAACAATTGAACATATGAAATAAAGCCAATACTACTTCCAAGTGATGTTCTAAAATATAGAGACTCATAAACCAGCGTAAAAGTGTATTATCATGTTTAATATGGGACGGCACACACACATATAAATAACGCAACAAAAGTTAGAACAATACGTTTCATATGTAGAAAGTGACTTGTGCATCATTTCACAATTAATTTAATTGTCATAAAATCAACCTTATTTTGGACAAAAGGTCATGGGCTTTTTGTCAAATCCTCTGTATGTCCAGATAAAATCAACTGACTCAACAGGCTACCTCCAAAATAGTATTACACTTTTAAGAAAAAAATAACCACTTACTTTATTCGCCTTTTCAGATATGCAAGTAAAGTTTCTTGCCGGTTAATAAAGTGTCAACCAAGACACCGATCCGAAATAACCCACTGGATGACGATTGGAGAGAAACGCCTCTCGCTGCGTCGTTATATACATCCAAGATTCCTCTATTGACGTCAGTGCAAGTGCATAACTGCTTGTAAATTAGATGGCTCCGTTTTAACCACAAGACAGCAAGGGTTTTTAATGGAACAACACTAGCTCTCTTTTCATCTGAAAAGATGGGAAATTATTGCGAGTCTTGTTCTGAGAATATGCTGCATAACATTCAACTGCATAAGTACATAATGGGGAACCTACAGGTGACTACCCCACAGGGTCTCATGTACAAGTCGATCATCAATGCCATAGCATTTAGTCTTGTCGTGACGCCTTTCTGCATGGTTTCACATCGTAGGATGGAGCGCGAAAGGAAAACCGTGGGGCACGCGGCAGAGCGAGGGCACTGTCCATGGTGCTGAAGATCGTTCTTACATCCTGTACTGCAAAAAAAACTAAAACAAGAACATTCTGTTGCAATGCTCTAATAGCAGATCATTTACTATTACTTATAATACAATTTTACAAATAACTGAAGTGCAGCAGGCTATCTACTGTTAATCTAATCCAAAAAACGATTCCCTAAAAAAAAAAAAAAAAAAGTATATATATATATATATATATAAAATAATGGCCAAATAGTGCATTTGGCAGACATTCAATCAATTAGTCAGACACACACTCTGGTCTCTCTGCCTGACATGGTCGTTTTTTATCTTTACATTGGTAAATGGGTTTTTGGAGATAATTAAATGTTGACTCAGCAGGGGAAGCTTTTAAACAGTTATATTTCCAAGAGTCCCCCATACCTCCCAATATGGCCAGAGCCACTCTTTGCATGTAGAATGAATAAAACACATCTTATGCAATTACAATTTAATGATTGAATGAATGTAATATTTTAATATAAAAAAATATTTTTGGTGCATTTGAGAAGTAATTTACATCTCCATTCCTATAGAATAAGGTAAATTAACTAGATAAAAAAAGATATCCACCTATAAAGATACAATTTGTTTATATTGAAATATTTCCTAATGAAATGAAAAATGTTCCTTTGACATTAGTGTTTGATGCGTTTGACTGCTCTGTGTGAGCTAGCTGTGCTAAGTCCTATAGAAATAAATAACCATTAGCCACCAAAATCTGACATGTTGCTCAACATTCAAGTTTTTAGATGTATGCGTGTCTACTTATTTATAGAGGTTTATCCTATGAAGTAATTGTTCCGTTAAGACTCCCATATGTCTTGCAATAGACTCAATTAAGATCACATTGCTCTTGTAATTTTACACAGATAAGTTTCAGAAATTTATCGGCAAGTAACTTATCTTAAAAATGCATTTCAAACAGCATAATTGTAACTTTCAACTTTGATCATCCCTGTCAAACATATAACACATTCACATAATCTACCAGATGTTTCCCAAAACAAATGTTACTCTATGTACTCTGAAAAAGTTACAGTTTGTTCAAATTAAGTATCAGAGTTAGTCCTATTGGTTGTGAGGTAGTCTGAGGGCGGGACCTAAACTATCCTTCACATCTTATTGGCTTTCCATGACAGGTAGGAGTTCCATGTGACAGCTACGATCTGGACCACAGCCAATCTGAAAGCAGATACTTCCATTAAAAGATGAATGTGTTTTTTTTCATCTTCTCTTGTTGTAATCACTATTTGTACATAGCTTTGGACGAAAACGTCTGCTAAATGACTGTAATGTAATGTATAAATACATTACGCAAGGATATAGTCAAATAACTAGCTTTATTTTAGCCTCATGCATATCATAAAACGTTAATTTAACCCTAAATAGTTGTGCAGCAATCATATATAGTCATATATGTATATGTGTTTTGTGGTCATACATTGCCAATTATCAAGGAAATTGTGCACTTTAACAAGCTTATAATATACTGTTACTTGCTACTTTTCATATGGAAAAGTATTAAAATTTTTATTGAGTTAAGTTAGTTCTTTTCAAAGAGAAGGGTTATCTTATTTTATTAATCACAGACTTTCAAACCCTAAAAACACATTTCTACATATTGGATATAAGAAGGGATGTTTGGCCCTTCAGTATTACCTGTGTTGTAAAGGCACAAAGTAGAAGTTAGCAATCTGGACACCCGGCCACAGCTTTGGGGGGGCAGAGAAATCTTTGGTTGAACTCTGGTACTGTGCATTGTTTACATTAAATATTTGTTTCTTATCTAGTTACAGACAACCGTTTAAGTGTCGCTTTTCAGAGTATACATTTGAGCGATCGAAAGACAATGTTCCACATACACAACATTATAAACGTAAACATACTGCAGTAAATGTGTAAACCAGTTTGCAGGCTTGGCTTTACAAAAACAAATGTTATTGGGGCTAACTTACATAGTAGTTCGAGACCAAGGCATCAGTGTAATCCTGAAGACAGGAGAAAACAAAAGAAAAAAACATTACATTTTGAAAATGAAGAAAAAGAAACCCAAATCAATCCAATCATTTGAAATTCACAAATGTGAAAACTGTAAAAGTAAAAAAACACAAAAACGTGTGTAACCAGGGTCGGATGAATCTTGCCACACACGCAAGTGTGTGCACATAAAGGAACACACACACACACACACACACACACACACACACACACACGGTTTGCCAACCATCCTGTCTTCTCAAGACAACAGTCTTGCCTTCACAGCTGTGGGTCAGAAAGCTGCATGCCCTTTCCCATCATTGGCTCATAAAAACCCACCATTCAACCAGACAACAGGTGGCCTGTGTGTGTAAATGTTTTCAAGTACAGTGTGTGTGTGTGTGTGTGTGTGTGTGTGTGCGTGTGTGTAAATGTGTGAGAAAAAGCATGTGCGTGTTTGTTGTCTTCATGCAAACGTGTGTGTAAAGTATGATGCATAGTGTGTGTGTGTCTTGTGTTTTTGTAACGTGTGTGTAAATGTATGATGCACAGTATGTGTGTGTATTGTGTTTGTGTAACGTGAGTGTAAATGTATGATGCACAGTGTGTGTGTGTGTGTGTGTGTGTCCTGTGTTTGTGTAACGTGTGTAAATGTATGATGCACAGTGTGTGTGTCTTGTGTTTGTGTAACGTATGTGTAAATGTATGATGCACAGTGTGTGTGTGCATGTGTGTGTGTGTCTTGTGTTTGTGTAACGTGTGTTTGTAAATGTATGATGCACGGTGTGTGTGTGTGTGTGTGTCTTGTGTTTGTGTAACGTGTGTGTAAATGTATGATGCATTGTGTGTGTGTCTTGTGTTTGTGTAACGTGTGTGTAAATGTCTAATGCACAGCGTGTGTGTCTTGTGTTTGTGTAACGTGTGTGTGTGTCATGTGTTTGTGTAACGTGTGTGTAAATGTATGATGCACGGTGTGTGTGTTTGTGTGAGTTAATGTGTGAGATACAGTGTGTGGGTGTGTTTGTATATCCGTGCATACTGTATGTGGATTTGGTGTTGTGTGTGTATGTGTGCGTGTGTCTGTGTGTGTGAGTGTGTGCATGTTGGTGTGTGTGTGTGTGTGTGTGTGTGAGTGTGTGTGCATGTTGGTGTGTGTGTGTGTGTATGTGTGTGTGTGTGTGTGTGTGCGCATGTTGGTGTGTGTGTTAGTGTGTGTGCATGTTCGTGTGTGTGTGTGTGTGTGTGTGTGTGTGTGTTAGTGTGCATGTTGGTGTGTGTGTGTGTGCATGTTGGTGTGTGTGTGTGTGTGTGTGTGTGTGTGTGTGTGTTAGTGTGTCTGTCAGTTAGTCTGTGTGTGTGTGTGTGTGTGTGTGTATGTGTGTTTCTGTCTGTTAGTCTGTACATGTGTGTTAGTGTATGTGTGTGTGTGTGTGCATGTTGGTGTGTGTGTGTGTGTGTGTGGTTGTTTGTGTGTGTGTATGTGTGTTAGTGTGCATGTTGGTGTGTGTGTATGTGTGTGTGTGTGCATGTTGGTGTGTTAGTGTGTGTGTGTGTTAGTGTGTGTGCATGTTGGTGTGTTTTAGTGTGTGTGTGTGTGTGGGTGTGTGTGTGTGTTAGTGTGTGTGTGTGTGTGTGTGTGAGTGACAATGACGGACTGTTTTTGTCACACCACTGCCATATATAAACTCCAGCAGAACAACACTCAGGCCGAAATAACAAACCATCCCAACGCCTGTTTGAAAGGTCACACACTTAATCAGAGGTCGTAAACACAAAAAGACCAATGTTCCAGAATTTTTTATTTTTGCCCTATCTTTTTGTCGTTCATTTTATTTTGGTGTATTTTTGTAATCAGAGGGAAATAACTGTATGTTTTTTTTTCACCTAGGGGTAAAATGTCCGCCGGCGAGATCGTGCTACGCGTCACTGAATAATGTGATGACATCATCAACTATAACGTCCTCTTACGAGAGAAAGGCTGTCCTTCTCTGGTCCATTTCTGGTTCTCTGGTCCATTTCTGCTGGTACTGGTCCACTTAGGCCCAGATCCTGAATACCAGTTAGTAGAGTACTCAATGGACTCATGCATAGGCAGTGGGTATTGTAGGCTAGAGAAGGCTAGTATTATTAATATATTATTATTATATTATGAATATTATTATGGGCTGTAAGGTATTCTTCTTCTTCTTATTCTTGTAGTAGTGGTAGTTGTAGTTGTTGTTGTTGATAATAATAATAATAATAATAATAATAATAATAATAATAATAATAATAATAATAATAACAGCGTTGTTGGTTACATTTGCAATAGTTGGTAGAGTGCTCACTGGGATCCATGGCTAAAGTCCGACCAGCGTGCCGTTCAACCAGTACTGAATACGTTGGCAACCAGTACTAAATACGTTGGCAACCAGTACTAAATACGTTGGCAACCAGTACTAAATATGTTGGCACTGCAATGTCACTTATAAATCTATTAAAATTATTCAGGAAACGTCAATTGAGTCAAACACAGACGAGACAGCCAGTGCAGAGACAGAGTGATGCCAACCAGAGAGGTCTGTATATATGTCCATATTTCATACGCCATTTTAAGAGGGCATTTTTCATACATGCTAAACTTTCAGCTGTTAGCAATAAAGGTGTTAACTATATTACAATGGAAAAATTTTTTTCAATATGATCATAGCCCAATTTGATAAAACTTGATATAAAATTGATGGTCCAGCTGTAATTTCTGCTCAGTAAATACACTGATTTGAGGATGATAAGGATTAGTGTTACAAGCCTATCTAAATTCCTCTGGTGGTATAACCACAGGAAGCAAACAGCCGCTATTTAAAGCCATCAGATCCTAATAAAAACTAGAACCGGCCAGTGCTTAGCATTAATCTGTTCCTCCATCAAGGGGAATTAACTTGACCTTTCTGCATAACAGACCTTTCCACCGTAGCTAAATCAAAATCACCTTTTGAACCTCTTGAGTCCACACAAGCATTTGCTATTAAGGCAAACAAAACCAATTACTTTGAAGAAAGAAAGAAAAAAAAGACTTGAGGTAAACTTATAACAGTGAAGTTGTAGAACGAAAGGAGGAGAGAAACGTAGGTCGGCTCACGAAAAGCTCTGAGAAAAAGAAAAGAAAAAGAAATGATAGGCAGAGAGAGTTTGTTATAGTGTGAGAGAGAGGGGGGGAGAGAGGGGAGGAGGAGGGGGGGGACAGAGAAATAAAGGTAGAGCGTTTGTTATAGTGAGCTGATGGTAGAGTTTGTTATAGTGAGCTGAAGATCTGGCCATTCTCCACTGGCTTCCAGTGCGGTTCAGAATCCATTTCAAGGTTCTCCTCTTCATTTTCAAAGCACTTAATGGGCAGGCCCCTGCTTACATTTCAGACCACAAAACCCCCTATTCTACCTCCAGATCCCTCAGGTCATCTAACCTGGGAATCCTGGCTGTCCCACGGTCTAGGCTGAAGACCAGAGGCGACCGAGCCTTTTCTGTTGCTGCCCCTAGACTATGAAATAGCATTCCACTCTCTGTCAGAGATGCCCCCTCCATTGCTTCGTTTAAGTCCAGCCTCAAAACATACATTTATTCCTTGGCTTTCGGTACGTCATGATAAGGTGCCGGTATTTTTGCACTGTGTGTATTGTTATGTTAATGGGTCGCTCGTTGTATTTATATATTTTATGTGTTTATACCTGTACAGCACTTTGGTCAACGTGTGTTGTTTTTAAATGTGCTATATAAATAAATTTGATTTGATTTGATCTCTGGCTGGCCACTGATCCACTTCATAACCTTGATTTGACTTTGACATTACATTTTCTAATCACTCTATTTCTATGACAACAAGCCACTCCCACCCTAACCACATTTACAGTGACTCCTACAGTAGATTATGGCCCCAGTGAAGGATGACAGCACCGAGCAGGTCCTCCAATAGATTGACCCAGTCCTTAACTCTGGTCCTAATCAGGTTTGAGAAGTCCCGGGAGAGTGAGCGTGAGAGAGAGAGAGAGAGAGAGAGAGAGAGAGAGAGAGAGAGAGAGAGAGAGAGAGAGAGAGAGAGAGAGAGAGAGGGGGAGGGAGAGAGAAAGCGAGAGAGAGAGAAAAGACAGAGAGAGAGAGAAGGGGGGGTGCATTTCATTGGAGAGGGTGAGGTCATTGATTGACACATGACTGGAATGTCAAATCAAACCCCAAAAATGGCCGCCACTCTGAGCAGACTTTAGATGAGTATAAAATGGCCGCCACTCTGAGCAGAATCTAGACGAGTATAAAATGGCCGCCACTCTGAGCAGACTCTAGATGAGTATAAAATGGCCACCACTCTGAGCAGAATCTAGATGAGTATAAAATGGCCGCCACTCTGAGCAGAATCTAGATGAGTATAAAATGGCCGCCACTCTGAGCAGACTCTAGGTGAGTATTAAATGGCCGCCACTATGAGCAAAATCTAGATGAGTATAAAATGGCCGCCACTTTGAGCAGACTCTAGATGAGTGTAAAATATAAAAAAATATGACAAAATGGAAACAGACATCTAGCAGAACACCCGGATTTTTTGTTATCTGATATAGTTACTGGGATATAACCAGACATCCCTACAAGACTATAATAGTCTTAATTCTGTGCTGATGGTAGATTGGGAACGACACTACAAGCCTATAATTAGTCCTTTGACAGTTTGAATGGCTTATATATCCTTGACAATCTTCATCTCTGTGTCTGCCTGTGTTTTGAGCCTGAAGGGAGTAAATCTTTCTCCCTCTGTCTCCTTCCTTTCAGTCATTCCTTCCTTAGATATATCCTTCCATCCTTCCTTTCAGTCATTCCTTCCTTAGATATATCCTTCCATCCTTCCTTTCAGTCATTCCTTCCTTAGATATATCCTTCCATCCTTCTTTCAGTCCTTTTCTCCTTCTCGCCTTCATTCCTAATATCTCTTTTCCTCCTCTTACGTATCCCATCTTTCTCTCATTCCTTCCATCCTTGTCTCATTCATAATATCCCTCCTTTCATCCTCTCGTTCCTCTCTTCCTTCTCTCATTTGTAATATCCCTCCCTCTCTCATTCATAAAATCCCTCCTCATATTCATAATATCTCTCCTTTCCCTCCTCCTCTCGTTCCTCTCGTACCCAGGTGACCTCTCACCCCACACGCCCTCAGCGCCCTCCCCTGACCTAATGAGAGTCTCTGTCAGGCTGTCAGGCTGTCTGTCTGTCTGTATGTCGACCTCTTCAGGCCCCGAGTCTGTTCCAGTGCGTGTCCAACATTCATTATAGATGGGGGTGGGGGGGTGGGTCTAGAAAGGTCGCTTTAGAGAGCACTCCACGGCATCGCCACGCCTGCCCCTCCGCACATTCACACACGCACACACACACACACACACACACACACACACACACACACACACACACACACACACACACACACACACACACACACACACACACATTTAAAGGACACTTAGGACTACAGCAACACACACAAACACACTGTACGCACATTGACACACACACACACACACACACAGTCACATTCCTATACACATACACAGATGTAGGCACACACACCGTCACACACACACACACACACACACACACACCGTCACACTCACACACACACACACACACACACACACACACACACACTGTTGTGCGTGCGTTCATGCTGTTCTCCAAAGACATGAGTCACCCGTTGTTATTTCCACCTCTATCCCTCCCTCCATCTTTCCAGCCCTCCCTTCATCGCCTCATCTTTCCCCTGGGAGGAAATAGCTTTTAATTATTACACGGGTCCAGAATCAGAGGCGCTTGCTCTCTGGGCATCAAGTGGAGGGGGAGGGCGGGCAGTGAGGAGGAACGTAGGGCTGGAATGACTAGAATGTACACGCTGTGATGGCATTATTTAACGTGGTTGGCTTGGTGGGGCGTTAGCGAACATGTTCGTTCTCCTTGATCCCATTGTCAGTGACCAAATAAAAGTTTTGCTTTTGAAATGAGCGAAGTGATGTTTTATCACTATGATTGAAACGTTAAATGGCTAAACATGTGTGCCCTTGAGCAAGGAACTTGACCCTAAATTGCTGTGTGCGGACTGTCCCTGCAATCTCATTTGTTAGTGGCTTTGGATAAAAAAAGGGCGGGGCAGGACAGAGCGGGGCGGGGAGGGGGGTTTGGGCGGGGCAGGGCAGGGAGGGGGGGTCGTGGTGCTGTCTTACCCGTTTTAGTTTGGCCACGTTCTGCTCCACGGTCAGTCCATTCAGAGCCCCTGAGATGGCCAGGAAAGAACCCAGGAAACACGGCGCGAAACACACCTGCACACACACACACACGGAATACAAACAGTAATCGCCTTAGAAACACAATTCCACTCATACGCACACGCAGACGCAAACATATACACACACACACACACTGACCATGGTTTAAAAAAGCACACGCCTGCATCTGTGTGTTTGTGCGATCTTTACGCAAGTGCACACAATAAGAGTGATTACAAATGACTGTGCGCAGGTGTGTGTTTATGGAAAACAATGAGAATGTGAAAGCAGGCATGTTGGCACCAAAACCTTTATATACATATATATGTGTAAATAAATAATAAAACAACTTTTATATACAGTGCATCCGGAAAGTATTCATACCCCTTCACTTTTTCCACATTTTATTATGTTACAGCCTAATTCCAAAATGGATTAAATAAAAAAAAATCCTCAACATTCTACACACAATACCGCATAATAAAGTGAAAAAGTTTTTTTTGAATTTTTTGCAAATATATTAAAAATAAAAAAATAAAATATCACATGTACATATGTATTCACACCCTTTACTCAATACATTGTTGAAGCACTTTTGGCAGCAATTACAGCCTCAAGTCTTCTTGAGTATGATGCTACAAGCTTGCCACACCTATTTTGGGGCAGTTTCTCCAATTCTTCTTTGTAGATCGTCTCAAGCTCCATCAGGTTGGATGGGGAGCGTCGGTGCACAGCCATTTTCAGATCTCTCCAAAGATGTTCAATCGGGTTCAAGTCTGGGCTCTGGCTGGGCCACTCAGGGACATTCACAGACCCAAAGCCACTCCTTTGTTATCTTGGCTGTGTGCTTAGGGTCGTTGTCCTGTTGGAAGGTCAACCTTCGCCCCAGTCTGAGGTCCAGAACGCTCTGGAGCAGGTTTTCATCAAGGATCTCTCTGTACATTGCTGCATTCATCTTTCCCTTGATCCTGACTAGTCTCCCAGTTCCTGCTGCTGAAAAACACCCCCACAGCATGATGCTGCCACCACCATGCTTCACTGTAGGGATGGTATTGGCCAGGTGATGAGCAGTGCCTGGTTTCCTCCAGACATCACGCTTGGCATTCAGGCCAAAGAGTTCAATCTTGGTTTCATCAGACTAGAGAATTTTGTTTCTCATGGTCTGAGAGTCCTTCAGGTGCCTTTTGGCAAACTCCATGCGGGCTGTCGTGTGCCTTTTACTGAGGAGTGGCTTCCCTCTGGTCACTCTACCATAAAGACCTGATTGGTGGAGTGCTGCAGAGATGGTTGTCCTTCTGAAAGGTTCTCCCATCTCCACAGAGGAACACTGGAGCTCTGTCAGAGTGACCACCGGGTTCTTGGTCACCTCCCTGACCAAGGCCCTTCTCATCCGATTGCTCAGTTTGGCCGGGCGGCCAGCTCTAGGAAGAGTCCTGGTGGTTCCAAACGTCTTCCATTTGCGAATGATGGAGACCACTGTGCTCGTTGGGACCTTCAATGCTGCAGACATTTTTTTGTACCCTTCCCCAGATCTGTACCTCGATACAATCCTGTCTCAGAGGTCTACAGACAATTCCTTGGACTTCATAACTTGGTTTGTGCTCTGACATGCACTGTCAACTGTGGGACCTTATATAAACAGGTGTTTGCCTTTCCAAATCATGTCCAATCAATTTAATTTACCACAGGTGGACTCCAATCAAGTTGTTGAAACATTTCAAGGATGATCAGTGGAAACGGGATGCACCTGAGCTCAATTTTGAGTGTTACAGCAAAGGGTGTGAATACTTATGTACATATGATATTAAATTTCTTTATTTTTAATACATTTGCAAAAAATTAAAAAAAACTTTTTTCACTTGGTCATTATGCGGTATTATATGTAGAATGTTGAGAATTTTTTTTTATTTAATCCATTTTGGAATTAGGCTGTAACATAATAAAATGTGGAAAAAGTGAAGGGGTATGAATGCGTTCCGGACGCACTGTACATATATATGTGTAAATAAATAATAAAACAAACAACCAAACAAAGCATTGATTTGTTAGTAATAAAAACCATTAGTACAGCTGTGCTTGCACCCTCCTGTATACAGGCCCCATCCTTATCTGACAGCGAGTTAAAAGGTTTAACCGCAATAGAACATCAGATGGTTACTTGGGTTGTCATGACAACGCCAACGGGGCCTAATTAGACCAAGAAAACAGTGGCGTCATGTTCGGCAGTGTGGGTCCCTGAGTTTTTCATGGGAATACCACGCACGTTATAAGCTGAGCTGAAAACCCGGTCTGCACTACAGTGTCTGCTCTAAATACTATAAACTATAATCTGAAAAATATCACGTTTCGTATAGCGTGAAACAGAAAGCGCCAGAAAACGTGACGGAATCGAAGGTCCAGGTGTATTTCATGTAAATTCACACTCGCTGAAGAATCCTCCAAATTGCTAGCACTCACTTGAGATAAAACAAGCATTTCTCCAGGTTTTTCTTTTTCCATGAAATATTAAATAATCTATAAAGTGGTCTGAAAAGAGTATTTAGGTCAGATCTTCTGATGTTGTCAAAAGAAATACCCTGCCAAGGAAGATCTGTGAAGGTGAGCGTGCCACTACAGCAGAACAACTCATGCAAGTAGAACCAAACAAAACAGCACGCTTATTTTTACCGACCTCACTGTGTTAATAAAACAAGACTTTAGCACTGGACCGGACAGTTTGGAGATGCTTACAGACCTCACTGTGTTACTAAAACAAGACTTTAGCACTGGACCGGACAGTTTGGAGATGCTTACAGACCTCACTGTGTTACTAAAACAAGACTTTAGCACTGGACCGGACAGTTTGGAGATGCTTACAGACCTCACTGTGTTACTAAAACAAGACTTTAGCACTGGACCGGACAGTTTGGAGATGCTTACAGACCTCACTGTGTTACTAAAACAAGACTTTAGCACTGGACCGGACAGTTTGGAGATGCTTACAGACCTCACTGTGTTACTAAAACAAGACTTTAGCACTGGACCGGACAGTTTGGAGATGCTTACAGACCTCACTGTGTTACTTAAACAAGACTTTAGCACTGGACCGGACAGTTTGGAGATGCTTACAGACCTCACTGTGTTACTAAAACAAGACTTTGGCACTGGACCGGACAGTTTGGAGATGCTTACAGACCTCGCTGTGTTACTAAAACAAGACTTTGGCACTGGACGGGACAGTTTAAAGATGCTTACAGACCTCACTGTGTTACTAAAACAAGACTTTGGCACTGGACCGGACAGTTTAAAGATGCTTACAGACCTCACTGTGTTACTAAAACAAGACTTTGGCACTGGACCGGACAGTTTGGAGATGCTTACAGACCTCGCTGTGTTACTAAAACAAGACTTTAGCACTGGACCGGACAGTTTGGAGATGCTTCGAGCGTAGCGACAAGCTCCTCTGCACACGGCAACGCTACATAAAAACCTGTTGCTCCCCTGCGGAGATGAAGGTAGGAACGTTGTATTGGACACACAAACACACACACACACACACACACACACACACTCACACACACACACAGGCGTTTGCAAGTACCACAACACACACACCGTTACTTTAACAACTGACAACATCCAGGAGCCTCTTTGGCCTTCTCCTTCGACACAGCGAGCAAAGTTAAGACCCAACGAATATCACGACCGAGCTGAAAACACGTCTTTGTGGGCCCTTATCCTCAGAAATACCCACACCAAAATACATAGTGTACCAGTCAACTAAAAGTAATGGCCCATTTGAGCTGATAAATGTTTGGGCAAATATCTATCACTATCACCTTAACAAGCACCGCCCCCCTCCAAAAACAAATATGGACAAAAACCGACAGAGAGAGAAACTAGAGAGAAAGAATGAAAGAACTAGAGAGAGCGAGAGAGCGAAACAGTGAGAGAAAGAGGAAGAGAGAGAGAAAAAGAGGGAGAGAAAGAGAGAGAAAAAGATAAAAAAGAAAGCTAGAGAGGAATCAAAGTGTGAGTGTGATCACGCTGTGAGTTAACATAGAAAGTCAAGAGGGTTCAGGCACACAGGGCCTCATGGTTAGGCGGCGACGACGGCCAGCGACCAGCGAGGAGAGGGAGTCTGGAGAGGACAGCATCCGTTATGGGACTCCCCGTAATAAGACCGCAGCGCTCTCAGACATGTCCCTGTGACAAAGACTAAATTAAGTCTAGACGCTGCCTAAACAGCTCGTCAGACACACACACACACGCACACACGCACACGCACACACGCACACACACACACACACACACACACACACACGCGCACACACACACACACACACACACAGGGCCAAATCAATGGAGGGAGAGAGAGGGAAAGAGAGCGTGCGCGTGCGTGTGAGAGCGCGCGAGAGAGAAAGAGGCAGAAAAGGAGAGAAAGAAGTGAAGAGGTAGAGAGACAGAGAAAGAGAGACCGATTGAGAGAGAGGCAGATTGAAAGAAAGAGACAGATAGAGAGGCAGATTGAGAGAAAGAGAGAGAGAGAGAGAGAGAGAGAGAGAGAGAGAGAGAGAGATACTAAATTAGTGATACTCAGATTGAATGACAATAGATTTTCTGAATCAGTTAATACAACATTGTACTGGATTCTAGGAGTGCTACATCAACCGTCTAGAGAACTTCATAGAAAGTTTCGGACTTGGCACTGTGTGTGTGTGTCTCATAACATATGCTAGCGAATACAAAACCATACAAACCCTTTGAATATTTTTCTCAGTTATTGTACCACATAAGTATTTTTTCGATTTCACACACCCTAACCCTAACCACACATTACACCCACAAACTATTGTAAAAAAAAAAAGAAACCGGTTCGGTCTTGGAGAAAGTGGAAAAAAAAAACGTCCGTCCCTCAAAAGATTCCTCCATCGGGATGTCATCCCTCCGACCGCAGAGGTCATGGAGCGCGCATCCCTTTTTATCTTCCCCCCCTCCTCTCTATCTCTTGTTCCCTAACATCATGTGTATGAAACTTCCCTCTAAATCATGTTAACGGCTGTGTGGCGTGTTACGCAAAGCCTGTTTTGTCCCCATCCCTGTCACAGACGGGGATAATCCAATCCCTCCCCTCCCCTCCCCTCCGGGGGTTCAGTGGGGGGAGAGAAGGGGTGGGGAGAGAGTGGTGGTGGACGCTCACCAGTGACAGGGTGAGAGTGGGAGCAAGGCACAGAAATATAACCAGCAACCTTCCCACGACGACATTCTCTGCCTGGAGGTAAAAACCCTTTGGTACATTTCTCTTCTTGGTGTCCTTTCTCATCCTGTCTTTATCTAGAGAAATAGTTTTGGTCGTTGGTAAATACCTCCATCTTTGTTTTTTTGTATTGTTTTAAGTGGTACTTTTTGTTTGGGTTGCTGTTATCGTCTTAACACTTAACGTTTTTCAACGAGCAGTGATCCAATACAACAAAAACAAATATACAAGAATGGGATTTAAAATGTCCTTGGTTTGACTGTGTGGTCAGGCATCGTGTGACTCACATCACAAAAAGAAAGAACTACAAAAAGAAAAGACTACAAAAAAACTAAACAAAATGGAGGACAAAATGAAGGAAACGGGTGTGTCACCTGGTCCACCAGCATCTTCTTCATAGCAGCGCTTTTTGTTCCTCCAACCACCATTTTGTCCAGAACCTTATACCAGCCTCCTATTACTGGACCCTGTAAAACACACACACACGCACGCACGCACGCACGCACGCACGCACGCACGCACGCACGCACACACACACACGCACGCACGCACACACACAGTTTACCACGTTATAATGTTAAATGACACACATATAAACAATGGTATTTCATACGTCCTTTATATCTCTATTTTAGTGAGAATATTTAATGTTTCTGGTTTCATACAACACGATGCAATGCTTTGCTTTTATGCAATGAGGTATGTTCTTAAACGTAATTTTTTTTATTTATTTCGGTTTAATTAGGTTTATAAATGTTGTTATTATTACCCCCAAGGCACTTGTAATTTTTGCAATGATAATTCACATTATACTTTGTGTAATTGTGTAATTCAGGCAGAAAACCACAGCTTACCCATCAGAAACACTGTCGGACTACTGTCAGCCCTGAGGTATTTCTGTGGAAATCTCCATCACACAGGCAGTATGTGTGACAGGGCTTGAGGTTTTCACATGTCCCCAGGCTCAAGACAACAATAGGGACCGTGTTCCCTTTTCAACATAAGACGATTAGAGTTTTATAAATAAACTTGGTGTACGTCAGAAAGACAACACACTGGCACGAGGATGGGCGAAGTTCGGTTCGTAGGCGACACGCGATTTCGGCTCACCCTCCGTGAATAGGTCAGTAGTCACACACACACACACACACGCACGCACGCACGCACGCACGCACGCTCGCACGCACGCACGCACACGCACGCGCACACATAGAGGTGCGTGGGCATGACAGTGCCAGAATTACTCAGTGATCTATACAACACGGTCAATGTGATGGTGCACACCTAACACACGTGTGCGATTGCCAGCGTGTGTGTGTGTGTGTGTGTGTGCGTTCCAACCTTCAGGTAAAAGAGCGTTTAAGTGTAAGAGCGAATACATGTGTTGACACGTGTACCTTTGATGTGTGTGGTGGGCTGATAAGAGTTTACGTCAGTCAGCTAGACCGTAAGACCTTTAACAATGTCTTTGTTTTGAGAGGAAGAGGAAGAAGGGGAGCAATATGGGAATAAAAAGGAAGAAATAAACGTTACATGATCCACTTCTGGTTCTTAATACTCACGTGAAGTTATCTTGTCACAAGCCTTTACAGTCAACAAATCAAATATTTTGAGTAACAAACTAAGACAGAAAAGAAAAGCAATCTGCTGAAAATCATGAAATGATTTTATTTTTTTTTGCTAATGCAAAAGCTTCAGTTGTACAGCAAGCAAAATGTAAAATATATAATGTGTAATGTAATATTATCAGTATAGCCTTCACATTGAACTGTGATAACATACACATGTGGAGCGGTGAACTTTTCGCTAAAGAGAAAAGGCTGCAATTTTAAGCTAAATTTAAGCTTACTCTACGATTCAGATTCATAAAAAATATTATTATTATTATTATTATCATTATCGTTATTATCATTATCATTATCATTATCATTATCATTATCATTATCATTATTATTATTATTATTAATAATAATAATAATCATCATCATCATCATCATATTAAACACAGCTAATAAAACCATTTCTACAAAAGTGAAACTTTCAACGAGATCCACCTGCATTGAATAAAACATGAACTATAAATCCCATGCAAGAATATTGCTGGAAAGCCCTGGTTTTTATTGGGCTATTTTGTGTGGGATAGTACAGGTCAGGAGAGGACAGGAAAACCACGAGAGTTCAACCCACGCTGCTAAGAAGCACACGCAGCAAAATGGTACTCCCAAATGAGTGAGTTGGCTGTCTCTACCGCCATATGCCCACTCTAAAGGGTATTTCCTCTTAGGTCTCACCATCTCCATTAAATAAATAAATTGCAAATGAATAAATAAATAAACAAAACCTTGGAAGGGGTGGAGCCTTACCACAAAGAAGAAACCAATGCTCATCATCTTGGCGGTGCGTTGCATGTTGTGATTGGCCAGACCCCTCCTCTCGATCAATTGCTGGGAGATGACATCACCGACGCCCACCATTGAACCTGGAGGAGAGGGAAAGAAAGAAAGAAAGAAAGAAATAAAGAAAGAAAGAAAGAAAGGAAGACGGAGAAAGAAGAGAAAAGGGGGAGAGCGAGATAAATGAGATCAAGCGTTGGCGTTTCCCGCTCCGTGCCAGCAGCCAGTGGGTAGGTGGGTGAAGCGTGCCCAGACACAGAGAGCCAACAGAGACGGTGCTGCTGCAAGGAAGAACCGGTGCCAAAGAGAACCACTGAGAGGTCCACCATGCAGCTTAATGACAACCACCCTTCATTCACCTCTCAGACAGCATGCCAACACACACACACACACCCACACACACACACACACACACACACACACACAGTGCCTCATACACACACCACGCCAACACACACACACACACACACACACACACACACACACACACACACACACACACACACACACACACACACAGTGCCTCTTACACACACCGTGCCAACACACACACACACACACACACACACACACACAGTGCCTCTTACACACACCGTGCCAACACACACACACACAGTGCCTCATACACACACCATGCCAACACACACACACACACACACACACCGTGCCAACACACACACAGTGCCTCATACACACATCGTTCCAACACACACACACATACACACACACACGTACTGCCACACACAGAGTGCCTCATACACACACCCATAGTGCCACGTATACACACACGCACACACACACACACACACACACACACACACCATGTTAACGCACAATAACACACACACACACACACACTCACAGGCACACAAACCTTAAGCTTCACTGAATGAGTTTGTTTTGTATGCAGCCTATAATACCCTCATTTATAGGTCTATTTTTGAGATGTAATTGGATGAGAAATTGTTTGTTATGACACGTTAATTGTAGTTAAAAAAAATACAATATGAGAGCAGATACTGTTTTTGAGTGCTTCATGTGTGAGCGTGCACGTGTATGTGCGTGTACGTGATTGTGTGCGTGTGTATGTGTGCGTAAGCAGGTGTAGGTGTGTGTGTATGCTAATATCCTTAAGTGGCCACCCCTTTTCATTGCAGTACTCTCTCGTTCTCAGACACACACACACACACACACACACACACACACACACACACACACACAGGCGCAGTGAAAAACCTTCCCCTCAGCCTGTCAGCCAGTTCACTGCCTCATTCTGTTTTGACGTAACACACACAGCGCTGACACACTCTGGCAACAAGGTCACAAAAGGTGCTGCTGTTAGCTCCAAAGAACTTCCACTTTTCTGGGACTAAAATGACCAAATGGGTTTTGGAATGGGTTTGAACGTTTCTATGGATCACAGCAGCACTAACCTCCTTTATACAACAAGTGAAGAAAGCTTCTGAAGTATCTATCTGTCCGTGGTTTTCATTAGTGGTGCTAGTCTTAATATCTGTCCGTGATTTTCATTAGTGGTGCTAGTCTTAATATCTGTCCCTGGTTTTCATTAGCGGTGCTAGTCTTAATATCTGTCCGTGGTTTTCATTAGTGGTGCTAGTCTTAATATCTGTCCGTGGTTTCATTAGTGGTGCTAGTCTTCATAAGTGTCCGTGGTTTCATTAGTGGTGCTAGTCTTAATATCTCATCATCATCATCATCATCTTCATCCGCTTTGTCCGGGGTCGGGTCGCGGAGGTAGCAGTTCCAGCAGGGCATCCCAAACTTCCCTTTCCTGGGCCACATTAACCAGCTCTGACTGGGGGATTCCAAGGCGTTCCCAGGCCAGTGTGGAGATATAATCCCTCCACCTGGTCCTAGGTCTGCCCCGCGGCCTCCGCCCAGCTGGACGTGCCTGGAACACCTCCCTAGGGAGGCGGCCAGGTGGCATCCTTACTAGATGCCCAAACCACCTCAATTGGCTCCTTTCTACGCAAAGAAGCAGCGGCTCTACTCAGAGTCCCTCACGAATGGCTGAACTTCTCACCCTATCCCTAAGGGAGATGCCAGCCACCCTCCGGAGGAAACTCATTTCCGCCGCTTGTATCCGCGATCTCGTTCTTTCGGTCATGACCCACCCTTCATGACCATAGGTGAGAGTAGGAATGAAGATAGACCGGTAGATTGAGAGCTTTGCCTTCTGGCTCAGCTCTCTCTTCGTCACAACGGTGCGATAAAGCGACTGCAACACCGCACCCGCTGCTCCAATTCTCTGGCCCATCTCTCGTTCCATTTTCCCCTCACTCGAGAACAAGACCCCGAGATACTTGAACTCCTTCACTTGGGGTAAAGACTCATTCCCTACTTGGAGTAGACAATCCATCGGTTTCCTGCTGAGAACCATGGCCTCAGATTTAATATCTGTCTGTGGTTTTCATTAGTGGTGCTAGTCTTAATATCTGTCCGTGGTTTTCATTAGTGGTGCTAGTCTTAATATGTGTCCTTCGGGGTCCATGTTATTCTTCCTCACTAGCGTAACGCTGCTAGGTCTCTGTTAGAATGGACTCAGTGCTTGTGTCCGGGTCCACTCGATTGAACTCCAGTACTTCCTGTTGAAGCGCCTTGACCAATAGGAGAAGCAGATGAGTCATCCTAACCCAATGAAATCAATGGCTCTTCTTTGGGAATCTCTGCAGAGGACGAAGGAGCGAATTGACTGACGCACCAACTCTGTGCGTATGTGTGTGAACACATCCTTTTTTAGTTTAAACAACCTGTGTAAACATCTCAGGAGAGGAGAGAGAGGGGCTTGGGACGAGAAAAATCAAGAGAGAAAAAGTGAGACAACCACAATGACTGACAGGGACATCAGTAAAGCCTCAGTAAGACGTCACCATCTCTCTCTCTGTGTGTGTATGTGTGTGTGTGTGTGTGTGTGTGTGAAAGCCAAATGCCAATCAAAATGACATAGCAATTTCCTCCACTCTGGGTGAAATACCACCACTTGCTTTTCTACACACACACTCACTAAACACACTCACTAAACACACACACACACACACACACACACACACACACACACACACACACACACACACACACACACACAGCAAATGAGGATGCACAAAGCTCAATAGATAGCGTCTCTCTGAAGGGTTCAGCAAACAGAGCCGCTGTCTTACCTTTAAATGAACAAAGTGTCTGTTTGGCTCTGGCAAAGTCCAGCTTCTGACTCCAGCTTTAAGATTTTATTTTAGATTTAGATTTATTTACTGGGGGTCACAAAAACAAGTGTCAAGAACTACAAAGACCAGCAAGTCCGATTCAATCTATCACTGGCAGAAAGTCTTCTGTGTGAATGAAATGTGTATGTGTTTGTGTGTGTTAATGGTAGGGAGTTCAGAGGTGAAATATGTTAAATTCTGTAACAGCACTGTGATGAAATGTCTGTGGGTCTGTGTCTTTGATTCCGAGAAAAAAAGCGTGAAGAGTTGGACATACTCTTTATCGCAGTTTTATAAAGAAAAAAGAGACTATACACTTATACAAGAAATGTCAGTGTGTGTGTGTCTCTCTCTCTCTGTGTGTGTGTGTGTGTGTGTGTGTGTGTGTGTGTGTGTGTGTGTGTGTGTGTGTGTGTGTGTGTGTGTGTGTGTGTGTGTGTGTGGAGAGAGTAAGAAAGAGAATGCAATAATACTCTCCGGTAGAGTGTAATGAGAATAAGAGAACGAAAACACACACACACACACACACACACACACACACACACACACACACAGACACACACACACACACACACACACAGCTGGTAGACAGACCGAATAGACCGAAAATCCTGTTCAACAAAAAAGATGGTGTCTTTAGAGTAACGGGCAGCTTCTGGTTGATAAATGCTGATAGGGTCAAAATAAATGTTGTGTGTGTTTGTGTAAATAGCTTTTGATAAATTACAGACCCTTATGCTGCCTATGGCAATCAAATAAATCCAATACATGTATAATTATTTAATGGCTTTCCAAAAATCTATACATGCCTTTTCTAAAGTAGGGTATATATGCAATAATTTGTCACATAATTCCATAAGTAGCATGATAATACCTTAGGGATGAAAAATCAAAGCACATTATTGCCTTCGAGATGGGGGTTATAGAAGTTACTTAAACTCATTCTATAAATGTTTAAGCGTGTATTCAAGCCAACTTGATTTGATATATTAAACATTGTATATTTTTAAATATAAAATAGCGTCGGCAATGACCCGCAGTCCACCACATCTCCTTCCCTTCTTGTTATTCCAAACATGTTATAGCAAATTCAGGGCTAAGGGCGCCCTCGTGAAACATGAAATGTATCGGCCATTGATTCAAAGTATATGACTATTTTCATAACAGTTGCCTGGGAGACCTGGGCCTGCTGCTACCTTTCAGGCAGTGTTAAGAAACGTAAAGCTCACTCTGAAACAATGAGGCAGAAGGACAGCAGGAGAACGGGCTAATCGGATGCCTACAGGCACGCTATGGCTTCTCCCGTGGAGAACGGTAATGCTATATTTTCTTTTACCCTTTGAAATGAGAGCGCGAGTGCGAAGGACAGAGAACAATAGAGGTTTTGTGGATTGAAATTGGGGGTTTCTCCCACGCGGGAGACCCGGGTTCGATCCCCAACAATGCAACGTACACTTCTTGTATCTTGTACGGACTCGGATAAGTATTAATATTGCACGCATTGCCACTCTAATCGGTTGTTGAGTTTATTAATCTTTGACCTACACTTTGACAAAAGTTATTTTACTCCTTTACTCGTTGTATTTTGTCTCACCTCTGCGATTTTTCCTCACAAACATTCGGAACAGCGCCACAAAAGCAACGTGAGGCCGTTAGAAAATTACATTCGTAGTGGCTTTGCACTACGATTGAGAATGAATGGGAAAAAGTTAAGGGATTCAAACTTAGCACTACCATTGAGAATGAATGGGAAAAAGTTAAGAGCGATAAGCACGGGGTGAGTGACATTCAAAGTGTGCAACACAGAGAGAGAGAGCATGTAGAGAGAGCATGTAGGTCCGCTGTGTGTTACTAGGAGTAAACTCAGGTTAAGGATGAGTCTCTTCTGTCTTTAACGTTGCTTCCTATGGGAAATTCGGAACAGCGCCAAAGAAACCGACCAGTGGCCATAAGTATATTACATCGGTTGTGATAAGCACTACCATAGAGAATGAATGGGAAAAAGTTAAGGGAGTTAAGCTTAACTATTCTCGGGTGCCGCGCGGGGTGAGTGACATTCAAACTGTGCTACAAAGAGAGAGAGAGCATGTGCAAGCATTGGTGGTTCAGTGGTAGAATTCTCGCCTGCCACGCGGGAGGCCCGGGTTCGATTCCCGGCCAATGCAACATACATTTTTTCTATTTTATAATCTTTATTTTTCTGTTATTAATAACAACTACAACATTTTGGTAATAGTTACAGTTCAGTATTTGATGCAAATATATCGTATTGAAAATTAAAGTCTATACAATCCTCCAAGTTTCAGGAACTGCATTCTAAACAAGGGCTGTGCAAAAAAGAGGCTTTGTCTCAGTGAGTCAACCTTGCATAAATAATATTATTATTTATTTTATTTATACAGGATTAACCGACTGAGACCAGGTCTCTTTTCCAGCAGTGCCCTTTTTAAAGGCAGAATATATGAATTACAACAACAAAAAATCAATAAAAATGGGCAAAAATAAATACTTTTTTTTTTAAATATAATATTTAAGTTTCAATCAAAACAAGAACACACTTCAGCTCCCAAATCCTCCAGTAAAAGTTTAAATTGTTCAACAGAAACAAACAGCTGAATGGAACAATGTGCAACAGGAATTGAAATTAGAGCAGAGGCAAAAAAACTGAAAGCTGATTTACCCAGTTCTGTGTTCACTTTGCGGCTTTCAAGGGTTATACGGTCCTGTGAGCGTGTCCTATGAATACTGGATTTGTGTTTTAAGGTAAAGAGGTAACTTGCCCAGCAATGCCTTGTAAACAAAAAATTGTGTTTTTCTCTCTTATCATTAAGAGAAGACCATCCTACTTTGTTATACAGTGTACAGTGATGAGTTCTAAAACCATCCCCAGTTACAAAACGCAAAGCACTGTGGTAAACTGGATCAAGGGACTTTAAAATAGTTGGGGCTGCATGCATATACACAATATCACCATAATCCATGACTGACAAGAGAGTAGATTTTACAATTGTCTTTCTATTTTCAAGTGAATCATACAGTATAATAATAATTCTCCGTTAATTTGACTTGTGTCAAGTGTGTGTGCATACAAATTTTCGTGTTTATTTGTCCTAACGAGGTGCGTGTGTCCATTTCAACTAGGTGTGGGTGCGTGTGTGCGTGTGTGTGTGTGTGTGTGTGTGTGTGTGTGTGTGTGTGTGTGTGTGTGTGTGTGTCGCTTAGGCGGTTGTTGCTGAGTGACTAAGTGATGGCATTCGCCATTGGTGAGTGGCTATCTAACAGACTCGGCCAATGATGACACAGCAACAGAATTAGAAACACTCACAGCGTTCAGTTTTTGACTACGGTCACAGACATTCTGCATGCCGTGGTGATGACGCCATGACCCAGAGACTGCGTTTGTGAGCATGTGTGAGTGTCTGTGTGTGTGTGTGTGTGATGTGTGTGTGAGTGTCTGTGTGTGTGTGATGTGCGTGTGAGTGTCTGTGTGTGTGCGAGTGTGTGCACATTAGGGTGGAGAGGTTCCTGTTTTTTTCAGACTAGACGTTGCACTATGTATTTTCATTCAAAATCATTGTCTGTTTTAAACATTTGAAAAAGGAAAAAAAACATGAAGGGACAGCTAGTTGCACTTTTAATAAACAAAAAAAAATTACACTTCCGGGAATTCCCCTTTGTCCTCAAATGAGCCCTGAAAAAATATTCTACTGCTCCGTAATCCCCACCAATCAGACTTCCTTCCAAAGATGACCTGTCAATTACAGTGGCAGGGTTTTTCACTGCAGTGAAGCAGAGAGGAGGGGAGGGGGGGTGACCTGTCAGTTTCACTCACTGGGACTCCCCAGAAAACAGCAAGAGGGTCTCAGTGGGGGGAATATCCCAAGAATAATGCAATCGTGCAATTTTGAAGAAAAAAAAACACAGCATATAGGCCTACAGTAAATTGCTAGTTATTTCAGTATACACAAATTCAAGAAAATAGCAATAATCTCTAGCCTGGTAAAAGCTACTTCTAAGATACAATTTGTCCCTACATTGGTAACAGAACGTCCCTTTTTTTAAACTGCTATCACAAATGTTGCATGTCTGCATGTTTCCCTCATACAGAAAAAGGGGTGGTACTGGAGAGAGGGAGATATAGTATTGGACTGTAGGGGCACTTAGAAAAAGATTCAGATTTACAGATATACATAATTCAGATTTAGAATTCTGTCAGTTGGCTTTTGGAGTTTTAAGATGCTGTTTTAAACCGCCAATGCCAGAGCTCCGCTATTTATGAAGAGCAGAGAAGAGTTGTCGTTTTAGACCAATCAACCTCCCACTCTCCTTCTCCACGACACCACTGGTGAAATGAAACACAGTGGGCTGTCACACCGGTCGCTGGCGGTCAACTGTCTTGTCTGTGTGTGTGTGTGTGTGTGTGTAAGGTCTAACCTTTCGATAAAATGTCAGAGAAGAGCTGGTAGGTCTGGAGAAAAGAAGGTCCTTTCAGCTAATTTTAGTGTTTTGTCTTAAAGCAACACCAGGTGACACCCACTACAGGTGCTGGGGGTGACACACGCAACACGCAGCACGCGCACGCACGCACGCACGCACGCACGCACGCACGCACGCACGCACGCACGCACGCACGCACGCACGCACGCACGCACGCACGCACACACACACACACACACACACACACACACACACACACGCACACACACACACACACACACACACACACACACACACAGGAAGGCAAATGTCAACAGCACACCAGAATACAATAAACACCATCTTTAGTGGCCAATAACTTGTTGCTTCACTTACATGGACCTTATAAGTCATATATATACTGTATATAGATATTATTGTAAGGTGAACTTCAGTTAGTTTAGCCTTTTCAGAAAGGTGAAATCACGTATAAACCATGAAACACTCCATTTCAAACATTAAAACTTGTAAGTCTCTGAAAATGACCTTTCATGTTATTAAGAAAAAACAACAAAAATAAAAAACAAAATAAACTTTGAAAATAAAATGTTACTGTAATTGGCCAAACACCATTTGTACCGTTAGCTAGAGTAGGGTTGCTACAGCGGTGACACTGTCTCTGTTGCTGCCTCTCCCTGTAACCTTCCCATCCTGCTTTACCTGAGCAGGAACTCTTCATCCTAGCGTTAACTTAGCCAACCCTGGCACCGAAACCTCCACACGGCCTGCAGTTCCCCACCCCTCATATTTCTTAGGAGAAGGGAGAGCAACAGCATACAAAGGCACCAGTCTGACTGATGAAGCCCAGCCAGAGTGCAGCGTTCTGGGGGAAAAGCGTTGGCAGGCTACCCCACTCGCTGGTACCCCTGGAAGAGACTCCATCCGACCCACCTCTCTCTCTACACCTCAGTGCGTTTCGCTGATGTAACCAACTCTGAGCTGCACTGAGGCTAAACCCACTAATAGCATTGAGTGTTACTGGGATTTACGTTCCTGAATTCACTTTACACCCATTAATTCACTTACCTATCTATCCATTCATTCACTCACTCACTCACTCATTCAACTACACTCTCATTCATGCATTTATCTACATTCCGTTTCCCTCCCTCCCTCCCTCTAATTTCCTCATCCATTTATTTCTTCTAATCTCAGATTTTCTTCTTTGAACGAACCTTATTCTTCCCCCTTTGTCTTTCTCTGCCTCCTCTTCTCCTCAGTCAGAACAATGGCTGTGATGATGAGTCATTAATTCTTCCAGCCAGGAATCTCCATTACATAAGTAAATCTGTGTTGTTTAACTATGATAATAATATTAATAAGGCGTATAAAAAACACAGTTTCATTGTTTAGTTTAAATTTTTAAAGAAAACTTAACTCATTCCACCAGTCAATGCATTTGATAATCAATCTATAATGCTAGACTCTTAGGTGCTTTCACACTGCATGCACTCTAAAACCATTGACCTGTTGTGCACTACTGCCATCTTGTGGTTGACATGGTACATTACAAGCAATACTGCTAGCATGTTCCGTGTTCAAACCCGACTTTGGTCTTCCTTCCTGTATGTCTCCATAAATAGATTCTCTCCTTTCAACTGTCTCAGCTTAAAAAGCTCCTCTCCTCTTTCTTCTCTACAAACACACAAAAACACCTTTACTTTAAATATGAACACCTCATCTTCTCCTTTAAACTACCTCAATAAGCATATCCTCTTTCCTGCTTTTTAGTTTTCTGCTCCTTCATACCGTTTCAAGACCATTTGTTCTTCTTTCAATCCTCCTAAAACACCTTTTCTGTTCCTTTATATTGTCTAAATAAACATCTCCTCTCTTCCTCCCTACTGTCTCAATAAACACCTCCTCTCTTACCAATGTCTGACTAAATCCCTTTAATCCTCCTTCTTTGTGGTTTCACTCCTTCCTGGTGTGTCTAAATGGATAAATAAACAGATGAATTTGAACCACTGTTTTATTAAAAAAAATAAAGGTGGTGATGGTGATATCCTGTTTGCAGCACCGTAACACAAACGTGTGTGGCCTCGCTGCAGCTAACCCTGAGTGGTTTAAAAAAACATAAAAAAACAACATCTTATCATAATAGTTGTTGACATGCGGGGGTGGGGCCCGTTTGGACTGCCCCCCCCCCCCCCCTTGCGGGGATGCAGGGGGGTATATTTTACGGCCCTGCCTGTTTGCCTGAAAAAAACCTCAAAGATCAGAACTTATTGCTTCCTTTTCTTACAGCAAAAGAGCAAAGGTGTAAAGCAACCACATATGCCAGCAACCACTCAATCACTGAATCAACAGGAGAGGAAAAAACAACAGCCATCTTTTATAGACGCAATTTGGCTTCCATTTAAAGCAGGGGAAGCAGAAACAGAAAACCAAACACCCCTGTTTGAACAGTCAGGGAGCATCCAGTAGATGCAAGGTAAAAAACAAACTAAGAAAAGGACTTCTGACCTATGTCAACATCTAAGCAAACCAGTCAGTGTGTCAGTGTGTGTGTGTGTGTGTGTGTGTGTACAAAATGTGTCTGCTGCTTGTGGTTGGATTCAAGAAGGATTTAATAAGTTTTACGTCTCTATAAATGTCGAAGTAATATCACAGTGTTATTGCATTATACTGCTTTCAGGTACATCAGGTTAAAAACTAAAACGTCACCAAGAAGTTGCAAACTGCGGGTGACAACAAGAATACGGTCATCGGTGAACAGTTTTGGGGGTGTGGTGTATTCCTACCTGCGGTGACAATCTGGACAGTCCATGGGTACTTGGCCATCAATGCCTGATATGATCTCCAGAGTCCAGCCATTTAACTTTTTCTCCTGTACACACACAGCGAAGAGTTAGTAAGTAGTAGGGTGGAATCCGTTTTTTCTCACATTTTGAATGAGTAAGTGGAATCAACTCCGCTCTAGCTATGGAGTTGGCGAAGGCACGACCGAAACGCAAGCATTCATGATGAGGGACACGTTCCCAATTACAAATGGTAAAAGTAGATTAACCGCTCAGGCTAGGTTGTTGAATTGGACAGTAAAGTGACACCAATACTCTTGCAAAAGCCAGACCAACAGTGTATCTGAACCGAAATATACGACTAATGCATTTACCAACGACCATTGATTAATGTACATTTGTTTGCTAGTTGTAACGTTAATCTTGTCTTCAACATGCTAATGTTGTTCGCTGTACAACAGCCCTGTCCTGTGTTAGTGATGCGTGCGGGAATTTGTTATCACACTTTATTTTCCGTAGTAGTCTTCACACAGTACATTTTTTAATAAATGCATTTATGTTGGTGAAGATCTCAAACATGCATGGTGACATCAAATTAACCTGCTAAACAGGATTAAGAAGATTACGCACAATGGCCTATCCCAAAACGAAAAAATACATTTTAGTTTTTAAAAATATAACCGATAGCGCATAACATGCTTGAAAGTTGATCAATTAGAAAGCATCCCAACTTCAGCCACCCCCGAAGTTGTCTTTCTGCCAAGTGCCCACTTTCGCTAATGAAATACATATTTGTTTTCTCACGCTCCTCTAGCAGCAAATTGTCGCGCCAGAACACATCTACCGTTATAAATACAATAAAATGTAATATTGCTAAGGAACTTTGCAGTGTTATAAAACGCAAGCCACATGCCTGTTACTTAAGTCCAATGATACTGATAACACCGGACTGCGTCACTTCCACTGTAAATATTCCGAAGATGTTGAGTAGGGCGCCATCTTGTTGTTACATTAAAAAGTCCTGCATAATAGGCTTTAAAACAATATTTTATGATTTATAAATTTATAATTTATATTTTATATTTGTGCAGGTCTGTGCAGTTGCAACAAGTATTGTCCCCAACATGTGCATCCTGCTGTTGGGGACACAGACCTTCTCCATGATGAACCCAGCAAATCCATCAGCTCGGCTCTTCCATACATCCCCCCAGGTGTCTTTGGCCCTGTAGCCAAAGCCAACCACGAGGTCATCCTGAGAAGCCACATCAACTGGTGCGTCCACTTTGGCAGACATGTACTCCCGGAGGTCTTCGATGTCCTTAAAGCCCCTGGAGTACTTCAAGAAGGACACAAGGCTGTCCTTGCTATGTCCCTCTTGCCGGAACTGCCCTGCCTTCTCTTCCTCATCAACCTTTTTGGCAAGGTACAAGGTGTAGCCAATGTCATTTTCAAGGAGCCACCTAAAAGGCTTCCCCTTGTACTTGCCAAACTGAAGAACAAATTCTCCAGTCACCTCCTGCAGATCTGAAAGATCCCCTCCCCTCTGCAACACCACACTGTAAGCATGGGCCTTCACAGAGGATTCTGGCTTAGGAGCCGACTTGTCTTGAAGGGCGGGGTTATCTTTTATGGCTCTAGCGGCACCAGAGGGGTCCTGCCGTAAATGGCCTGATGGGCCTCTTCTAAAGGCCACTTTGATCTTTCCTGGAAAGAAAGAAAAAGGGGTCCTCTTCATGATGACACAGCTGTGCAAAGAAACAACAATTTAATTAGAAAGACACATATACTGCCTCTTTAGTTATGGTGCCTAATTTGACAATAGTGGTTTCTGTACTAACCCCTATTCTCATAGGCTACTCTTAGTAGTTCATTTGTAAGCTGAAGTTTGCACATGCATTCTCTCTCATTCCCTGTATATGCAACTATATATTAACTTTAGCTATTAACTAGATATCCTTATTTGTACCCAGAATAAAAGACTTTACATTACCAAGATATCATTCTTGTTTATAACAACTTTAATAAAAGCAATGCAAAAAAATATATAAATATTAGTCAATCCAGTTGATTCTTGAGAAAATCACAATAGTTCAATCCCTATAACCTGCTCATAACATTTTCAAGGCTTGATTACATGCTTCATTACAAAACCTTTCAAGGAAATGCTGTCAGACTCAGAATAACTACATATCCTTATTCATTTCAACTTCGATATAAACAAAAAGCGGCACGCTAACTTCGTTGCCATGGAGACGTTGTGTGCGCGGCAGTAATACAAAAAAAGTTGCCTTGGTAACGTTAAAATGTTAATAGTTTATAACGTTAAACGTAATATTTGACTCCAGAGAGTTTATTGGCAGAAGCATACAATTTGCTTCAGTCTCAAGTCAACCGAGCAATAGAAGTCTTATAAAAAAAAAATACAACTTGCTATGCTCAAGAGTTATTAATACTAGCTAGCTCAACCGGCACATAACGTTAACTTACACATCATGACACACTGCATTAGCTAGATAATATTCTGCTGTACAACAACTTTCAAAACAAAGTAAAAAGTTATATGAATATGAGTTCAATCCAAAGCAAAGGTATCCTACCTGAATTTACTTCACGATCCCCCTTGACTTGAAGATCATCAACGTTGACGTTGAAACGTATCTTTAATTATTATTATATATGATATTGTATATGATATTATATTTTATGTATATATTATATTATATATATATATAATAAGGAAATTAAAGATGAGGTCGCTCAAAGTTGCTAAAAGTTATCCACGATAGGTCCGCTGTGTGTTACTAGGAGTAAACTCAGGTTAAGGATGAGCCTCTTCTGTCTTTAACGTTGTTTCCTATGGGAAATTTGGTACAGCGCCAAAGAAACCAACCAGTGGCCATAAGTATATTACATCGGTAGTGATAAGCACTACCATAGAGAATGAATGGGAAAAAGTTAAGGGAGTTAAGCTTAACTATTCTCGGGTACATCAGGTTCGATTCCCGGCCAATCGCTGTACAACAGCCTTGTCCTGTGTTAGTGATGCGTGCGGGAATTTGTTATCACACTTTATTTTCCGTAGTAGTCTTCACACAGTACATTTTTTAATAAATGCATTTATGTTGGTGAAGATCTCAAACATGCATGGTGACATCAAATTAACCTGCTAAACAGGATTAAGAAGATTATGCACAATGGCCTATCCCAAAACGAAAAAATACATTTTAGTTTTTTAAAACTATAACCAATAGCGCATAACATGCTTGAAAGTTGATCAATTAGAAAGCATCCCAACTTCAGCCACCCCCGAAGTTGTCTTTCTGCCAAGTGCCCACTTTCGCTAATGAAATGCATATTTGTTTTCTCACGCTACTCTAGCAGCAAATTGTCGCGCCAGAACACATCTACCGTTATTAATACAATAAAAAGTAATATTGCTAAGGAACTGTGCAGTGTTATAAAACGCAAGCCACATGCCTGTTATTTGAGTCCAATGATACTGATAACACCGGACTGCGTCACTTCAACTGTAAATATTCCGAAGATGTTGAGTAGGGCGCCATCTTGTTGTTACATAAAAAAATGCTTGAATTTTTTATTTTATTTTATTTTTTTATACAGGTACAGCACAGAACAAACACCAAACATACACTTATCTAGTTCATAATATTTTTATTGTTTCATCATTATAATATGACATGACACATTCCAGAGTATGGAAACGGGTTGGATAATGAATCGTGGGCATAATAGGCTTTAAAACAATATTTTATAAACTATTTGAATTATGCTAAACAAATCTTTAACAAATCTGCTTTGGCTAAAAACGTTATTATTTAAATTACTACCAAGTTAGAACCAATTTGAACCTTCACAAGTTCTCAGTTGTGTGGTCTATAACTGGTTTTCCCATATTTACTATCACAAAACCCTTCTGGTTGCTAATCAAAACTTACAATACAGTCAGACCTCCTGGCACAGATCTACAAGCAACTGGGTAATTACATGTAATTCAAATTATGTAAAATATATATATTAACTTTCCCAATATAGTCCAAATGATAGATCCCGTCTGTTAAAACAAATAAAGTCTCTTAAGCAGACAGAGTTGGACGGGCACAGTAGCTGATATGGTAACAGCCTAATAATAGTATTCAAATATGGTCAGTGTTAAGTCATAACATTACAGGTAACATGGATTACTAAAATTAAGTTCAAGTAATTTCCCAACACTGGGTGTAGCACCCAACAGAGGCTGAAAGCAGTAACTCTTGAAATGGCAAAAACCACGCTTCCCCAGTCAAATGTCAGATACTACTGTTTCACAGGTGTATAATGGAACAACTATTAACACTAACTGGCAATTGAACCCAGAAAAGCCTTTGATGTTAAATAAATAATTCAGCCTTTGTGATACAGCAAAACCACTTTATCTGATCAATCCAGTGTTAACAATAAATGGATTCACCCAGGTAACTCCATTTTAAGATGGATGCCTCAGTAACAGGTAAGATGTAACTGAGATAAGACCTAGATTCATGTATGGTTGCAAGTTTTAGAAAGTATTAATACTCTTGAAATTTACATTGATCAGGGATTGTTCAGCAGTGCTAATACAAAATTGCATAGCTTGAGCTGGGTGAAGGGACGGAGGGCGCGAGGGCACACGCACACACAATCCGCTCAAATGAAGGTATGTACAGTTGTGTGTTTTTCTATGTAACAAATGTAATTTGGCAATGTATTATGCTTTATGCATTTTATGAGTCTCTGAGCAAACACATTTTAAAGGGACCCGGGTCGTTGGGTCAGTTATGATCCGAGGCGTGTCTGTAAATAAATATAATAAAGTACTGTGTGTCACTTTTAATAAAGACACCAGCATGTGACCTTTAGGCTCTTGAGTGAACATCACATCTAGTGTTGCAATAATACATACTGTATAATTATAATAATAATAAAAAGAAGCAATTTCATGTTCACTTTAAACTCTTTCTCTGAATCAAACAAATATTGGACTAAATATTCTAAGCATTTTGGAACTGAAAAACGTTGAGCACATAAAAAAAAAAAAATATTTTCACAAAAAGTAAATGTAATAATTCAAGTATATTATCGCATACATGGCTGCAAAGTCAAACGATGTTGCATGGAAAACAATAAAAAATATTACACAGATGGCCTAAAGTACTCTATAATGTCTCCATAAATTCAAGTCAATCTCCAACATCAACAATATAACTTAAAGTTGTCCCTTTCGTATCATTTGTAAATGTGCTTGACAGCAGGTCCCATCACTCCTTTCACGATAGGAAATGTAATTTGACAAGACGCGTACCTATCAAGCCTCGTCTTAAAAACTAGGCGCGCTGATCGTGGACTGCGACGCACTTCTCTAAGAACTAAACCTATCGCTGTGTCCCCACCCCATTCGGCCCTAAGGCACAAACTGTTACCTAGAACAGCAGTCAACTCTGAACTTAACTCTGAGCCTTCCCCCTTTAGCACTCCATCTGCCCATCCTCAAGGTGCCTACGCAATATCCTTGACCACAGATAAATACAAATTGAACTTATTGTCTTTGTTGAAACGTACAAAGTGGGTCCCAACAATATTCTGACTATCAAATGCATGTATTAATTAGTGATTAACTCACCAACTACACATTAAGTGCTGTGTCAAGACATCAAAACATCATCGATGTAAAAAAATGAAGTGTGTCGCCCATGGACGCTGTAGACGCAATGTAAGTTAGATCGAGAAAAGCAAATAAGTATTGGCCTGTGTGAGGCTTCACAGCTAGCAAAGCTAAGCTAACAACAACATAGCAAAGCTATGCTTAAATCACCCAGCTAGGCTAAAAGGAAAAAAATTAAAAATTCGCTAAAGCTAGGCAAACGGCATGGAATAGCTAAGATAGATAAGATAATATCAAAGTCTTGCTAGGTTAACAAATCATAGCCAAGCATCATACATCCTTCTCAGGAATGCAGGTTGACCTTTGACTTCTAACTCACGAAAGCAGCCTGTAACATGTAGAAGGGGCGTGTACTTCTGTCAGTTCTCCCATAATTAATTAAAACTCATTCCTTCATACTGCATCTATGGATGTTGCCATGGTTTTACTGAGTGTTTATGGTGAGAAGGCAGAAGCACTGCATTGTGGGAGATGAATAGAGGTTGCCAAAGACTTTCGGAGCGTTTTATAATTTAGATGTATTGTTGCCATGGTGAAGTGCTTTAGTTCTGTGCTCCTGTTCTCTCCGTTTTCAGTAGTCCATACCTTCATCGCTTTCGTACCAGTCTGAGGGGGTGTCCGTCCCAAAATAACGGTCCCCAAAGTTACCTTAGAGAAAGAAAAGAGGGAAAATAAAAAAGTTGTGTTGAGATTAAAAAAAGGAAGGAAAGAAGGAAGTTAGAAAATCAGAACAAAATACGAAATAACGTATTAACGAAATAAACATAGAAATAGAGACAATAGAGAGACTCCTCCTGACCGATGCCAGGGACGATGTGGAACCGGCCAATAGAAAATGACACATAACGAAATAAAAATAGAAATAGAGATTATAGAGAGACTCCTCCTCACCGATGCCGGGGATAATGTGGAACTGGTCGTTGACGCCCTTGTCCACGGCAGTGGTGATGATGCGTACTTTGGGGAAGGCGTAGGCCACAGAGTGAACCCCCATCTCTGCCATCAGCAGGGACAACAGGAAGATCTTATCCTCCTGAACGTCATGGTCCTGGGGAACGAGGGAACAACTTGGTTTATAAATAGGAGAGACAGAGAGAACGTATTTATGAATAAGAGGAAGAGTAATATGAGAGATAGAGAAAGAGGAAGAGAGAGAGAGTAAGACTGAGAACGTATTAAATATTATTGTGAATGTGTGTGACTTTGTAGCGTGGTAAACAGTGTTTGTGCGTGTGTGTGTGTGTGTGTGTTTCTAGTTAACAAACAATATAGATATATGTATAACAAAACTGGCAGCAGACAATAACCTAGACAGTCTTTGGGAACGTTGCTGTACAATGACAACGGAGAAGCTACAGAGCGTAGAGCTAGAGTATACTAGAACCCATCAGCAGTACCCATGGCCATGAGCGCTTCAGCCCCGGGTAGACGGATAATTTCACTGCCAGTGTAAAACAGTGGTATTGTTATGAAACATAATTGTATATTAAATTATATTGTATATTAAATGTAATATTATATGCACATATACAGTACTGTGCAAAGGTTTTAGGCAGGTGTGAAGTCTTTAAAGTTAGAAAAAATATATATAAAAATATAAATGTTAATGGTTTCTTTTTTTATCTATCAATTTAGGAAATACAAAGCGAGGGAACAGCAAATCTGCATCAAATCAACATTTGGTGTGACCACCCTTCGCCTTCAAAACAGCATCTTCTGCCTAAAACTTATGCACAGCACTGTATATATATATATATATATATATATATATATATATATATATATATATATATATATATATATACATATATACACACATATGCAAGAGATGCAGTCTCAGTCAGTCTACTTTGAAAAGAATGAATGAATGAATGAATGAGGGGATATTTATAGCTGGTAAAAATGTTATTGCGTGAACTGTGAAAAAAAATAAAAATAAATAAAGTTTAAAACCATGGGCGTTCCATAACGTAGAGCTAGGGTATACAAGAACTCACCAGCAGCACCCTGACGGCCATGAGGGCGGCGGCGCCTGTGGAGACGGTGCTGTCCATCAGGATCACATAGTCCTCACTGATGTCCTTAGGGAGACGCAGGTAGTGCAGCTGGAGAGGACAGGAGAGATTAGACACTCTTTGTTTAAATACTCACATGTAACTCATATTTGATATGTTATTGATGTACTGGCTGTGAGGTACTGTAGCTGGAGAGGACAGAGAGGACAGGATAGATTATAAACCATTTGTTTAAATACTCATATGCAACTCATATAACATTCACATATGATATGTTATTGATATACTGGTTGTGAGGCAGTGTAGCTGGAGACAGAGAGGACAGAATAGATTAAAAACTATTTGTTTAAATACTCATATATATGATATATTATGGATATACTTGTTGTGAAGTAGTGCAGCTGGTGACGGTTATATTAAAGACTACATGTTTATAATACCTTACATCTGTTAATATATTGTTATATTTATATTGGTTGTCAGGTAGCGACAGAGCAAAAGGGAAAGGGAGAGAGAGAAAAAGAAGGAGAGATGGGGGGAGAGAGAGAGAGACGACCCTGAGTTTAGTACACTGAGCACAGTGGAGAACAGTCTCTGACAACATGATAGACTAGACGTTTAGGGGTTAAGGCTGGGGTGTGTGTGTGTGTGTGTGTATGTGTGTGTGTGTGTGTGTGTGCGTTTATGGTGTTGTTATAGCCCCAGGTCCTTGTTTGTGACCTCTCTCTTTGATAAGTTTAGCGATGTGTGTAGCAGACTCGCACACTGTTTTATTTAGTCAATCAGTTACTAAGTCAGTCAGTCAATCAGTCAGTCAGCCAGCAAGTTGATGTCAGTCAGTCAAACTGCACAGTCAGTCAGTCAGTCAGTCAGTCAGTCAGTCAGTCAGGGAGGCAGTCAGTGAGTGACCTCTGGTTCTCCAGTGTCGTGGTTGGTCTGGATGAGGATCTTCCCCAGGCGGATGTCTTTACAGACGGCCATTAGAGCCGGCTCCATGGTCTCCCCTGCCCGCAGGATGGAAACTCCTGTGACCTACACACACACACACACACACACACACACACACACACACACACACACACACAACCACACACAACCCCACACACAGAAAGCACAGAAAACACACAAAAAAGTATATTAGCCCCCTTCAGGACACAGGCAGGACACATACTTTTGGACCAGAACACTCACTCTTTTCCCCCCCAGTCTCTTTCCTTCATAGATGGCTCCTTGGGGAGTTTCCACGGAGACAGGCTGGAAGAGAGCAGATGAAGAGAGGGAGAGGGAGGAGGAGGAGGAAAGTTTGTGGTGGTGTTACAAGGTTACAGCTTCTAAAGCTCGACACACACACGGTTTGGTAAAAACTAAACGCAGGCCACAGAACACGCGACCCGTAGTTATTAATGAAGCGATTCGAAATTTAAAAGAACAGCACTTTAAAGCGCCACTGTCAGAAAGAGCAAGCCACACACATACATAGACAAACACTCACACATCCTTCACACACATAGATACACACAGACACACAGACACACACACCCTTCACACATACACACACTCATCCTCCACACATAGACAAACACACACACACACACACACACACACACACACACATCCTACACACATACAGACACAGACACAGACACACACACACACACACACACACACACACACACACACACACACACACACATAGACAAACACACAACCACACATCCTCCACACATAGACAAACAGACACACACACACACACACACACACACACACACACACACACACACACACACACACACACACACACACACACACACACACACACACCCACCTTGAGGGGTAGGAAAGACAGGGCGTGTTCTATCAGCAGACGCATTAATCTCTTGGAGTAGAAGATAAACTCATCACGATTGGTCTCCCTATTCCTACACACACACACGCACATACGGGGGGTGTGTGTTTAGATGACAGTAGAAAGTGCATGAGTACTTTGGCAAGTATAAACCATGAGTCCTATTGTCTGTCTGTCTGTCTCTCTCTCTCCGTGTCTCGCACGCTCTCCGTCCGTCCGTCCCCCCCTCTCCCTCTCCCTCTCTCTCTCTCTCTCTCTCCGTGTCTCGCACGCTCTCCGTCCGTCTCTCTCTCTCTCTCTCTCTCTCTCTCTCTCTCTCGCTCTCTCTGTCGCTCTCTTTCTCTCTCTCCGTCTCTCTCTCTCTCTCTGTCTCTCTCTCTCTCTCTCTCTCACCTGATGATGGTGTGCATGCCGCGGACCTGAGGGGTGCTCTCCATGACACTGAGGGTTTTGGGCAGAGGCTGCCCCTGGTGTGCTGAGGCTAGTGCAGACCTACAACCCCACACACACACACACACACACACACACACACACACACACACACACACACACACACACACACACACACACACACACACACACACACACACACACACACACACACACACACACACACACACACACACACTGTGTGAGTACAGTATCCCAGCACACCCTGTACAACAAGTTAAGGGCTTGGCTTAATTTGTCACAAATCTTTCCCAGTTTTACTTTTTCTTGATACTTCTCATAGACTTTGGATAAGAGAGTTGAAAGGAAAGTAAAGGAAGGGAAAGATTTGAATGTACACCCAGACTTTGTAAAGTCAGTCCCATATCCAAGCTGTCCAGGCTTTCGATTATTCTGGCCTCACACTGTAATTTAACTGGTTTAAAGTAAAACAGAAGTATATGGAGAAACGTACAATTCTTATGATCTTCATGAAGAAAACCTTTTTAAATTTTTTCTCGTCTATTTGCCAACAGGCAGAATGATGTTGAATACTCAATGACACTTGCGGGGAATGGGAATAAATTAACATCGACTGTCTTGACTTTGTTTTCAAATACCACAAGGTTTCTTCTCAAATATTAAATAGATTATGTATTATGTATGTTAATTGGATCCAAGGTTGAAACAAAAGCCTGGACATTTTTTGCGGACCAGGTTTGAGAAGGACCACAAGCCCTGAGTTAAACTCAGTCAATAACATACCCTTAGATATTTGACTTTTTTAGTGAAAACATGTTTCAAGATGGAGGCAGAAAAAACAGCCAGGCCCAGTAAAGGGGGTTGTTAGAAAGCCCAACCTGGCAACAATACAAAGGTAGAACTGTGACCTACCATTTCATGGACACAGAACACCATTTACAACTGATCACAGTGCAGCATGGGGTAGTTTTACATCAAACCATTACTTTACCTTCTTGCTACGACGCAACAGTCCTAACCGAAATGCCGCTATATATATTATAATATAATATTTAGGATTCATAATAAAGTATTAACAAATATGGCTATATCTATAAAATACATGTATTCAAATATATTATGTTAAGTTGTCAGCAAAGCTATAATTTCTATCATAATGATAACGATATGTAAATTGTATTGAGTGGTAGAAGGTTAAAGTACTACATTATTGTTGCCAGGGATGAACGTTCAAAGAAAAACTCAAAATAGATTAAATAAAAATCAAAAAATATAAAAAAGCGTCAAGCACATGGTAGTAAATAAATTGTCAATGACAGCAAAAAAAAAATGTCTATGACAAGACAGATCTATCAATATATGTTACTTCTAATGTCCGACACTTAAACCCCGACATATATTTGTGAAATGTTAGAAAGTTAACATCTATGGGATGGGTATTTATAGTTTTAATAAAATGCTGAGGCGGCAGGTTTGTATCCTCACATATCCCAGCGCAACTTCCTCTGTAGCAGGTGGCAAATATTCAATTTGGACGAGAACAGGCGATGAGGAAAAAAAAATTTGCCAGAGAGAAAAAGAAAAGTAAGAGAAAAAAAGGAAAGATAGACAGGAATGTAGGCGGAAATAAAAGAATGGCCAAATTAAAGGGGGGGAGAAACCAATTTTTTTTTAAATAAGAGTAAGAAAGGATAGATAAAAGATAAAAGAAAGAAAAAACGAGAAGAGAACAAAAGAGCATTAGAACAATAAGCTGACAGCATCTCCTCTGGATTCAGAGACGCAAAGACACAGGTCAAGTTGCCCTTAGTTACACATGGTAACGTTTTTTTACTTACCCCAATGGGAACACTTGAAGTGCCGCAAATCACATTCTATAGCAACTATTTACAATTGAGAACGATGGATTGTAATAAAGGTGTTTTTTAAATGGACTCAAAGAGTCGGTAAATGCTAAGGGCAGCCTTCACCAAACTCCAGGCTTTTGACTCTAGGGGCCCCCCATGAGAGCGGATGAGCGACCCCTAGTTGATCTGGTAAGTAGAAGGATGTGTCTATGATTCTCAGCTCATGTTTTTCAAACAACACAATGGGTGTTTATAAAGAGAATGGGATTATATGTATGTGAGAGAACACCATGGTGTGTGTGTGTGTGTGTGTGTGTGTGTGTATGTGTAGTGCTAACAGTGTCTCTGATAAAAGCGCACGCACCATCGTCAAGGCGACGGACAGTGTTCCGTTAGAGACATCTCTATCTAAATGTGACAGTTCACATCTGGTGTCAGTGACAACATGGGTGTTCAATCCAATGCAGGCGTTACGTTTTTCTTTGATCTAAGCAATGTTTTACTCAAGTTAAGCTTCATAGAATCACAGATGCATCCTTCTTCTTCTACAGTTATAACTGGCAGAGTAAAAGAGGAAGTAGAAGGAACAGACAAAAGGAAGTGAGCGGCCATTTTGACATACATTTTTAGATTTCACGTAGACAATCTACATTTGACACTAATATTTTGAGGATTTGTTTTTTATGCAAATGAAATCTGTTGCTGTATCTATAATTGATGCGGTTGTATTTATAACAGCCGTCAGATTCTGTTTATGCAAAGCAATCTGTATATTTGTGACGTCTTGAAAAGAGTAGCGCCATGATCTTTAGTCAAATTGACCAGTGTGTTTAATGTAGGGGATTTAAAAAAAGAAACACCAATTACTGTTAAGATAATTCAGATTGGAACGAGCACGCTTTCTCACAAGTCTGTCCTGTCCTCTCCTCTTTTGCTCAAAGGAGAGAGGTAGTAGTTCAGGAAGGAGGGAGGGAAATAGAGAGGGATGAAAGGAAGGAGGAGGAGGAAGAGAAAGAGGGGAGGGAGGGTAACAGTTATACCTCACTGTGATCTCACGCTGATTAAACATCATTCAGGCAGGCAGGCAGGATCCACAAACGCGCACACACAGGGAGAAAAATCAAAAACCAACAAACATGAAAAACACACGACAGGCCATTCAAAAATAAAACAAATGAAATAAAAACCTTAAAAAAAAAGATTAAAAATGACACTCATAAAGCAATGATATTTAACATGGCGTATTGTAAGTGTGAATCACACGACCAACATCATTTAAAACACCACCCTCCTTATTTATCACATGGGCAGTCTGTTTTCACATTTAAAATCCAGGTAATAGCCATGCCCATATATCAGTCTGCATTCTGCAGTTCTGATTCAATAACAAGGACCATTGCACACTATGTCTATTCAATTTACATATTATATATAGGTGATATAAAAATAATAATGTAATATTCTCGTCCTGTCTGTGTGCACTCTGAGAAAACGGGTTCATTCTCCTGGTCTATGCGTATTGTCTTGTTACATGGCTCATCCGTTTGCCGATACGTATTTGTATGCTGATAACGTGTCACAGCATTTCTAATCTAATTTCCCGTTGCAGTGTGCACATCTTTAATATGAAAATCTGATTTTTGTTTTATAATTTAATAGAAATCTATCAAAAAAAGAGAGAATGAAAGATAATGATAGGCAGAGCGATGAAGAAGAAAGAGAGAATGATACAGAGAAAGGGAGAGAGGAAGAAACGGGGAGAAAGGGTGAGCGGGAGACCCACATCCCTCTTCGTCATCATCCTCATCTTCATTAATGAGTCAGAGGATTGCAGCAGGAATTGAACTACCTCTCCTCATAGAAAACCCTGTAATAGCCTCACACGCACGCACACACACACACACACACACGCACACACTGTGGAGCAAGCATCGAGTGGGATGGTGCATCGGTGTGCTGTAACTGTATGTGGGACAATGAGTCATCCAAACCACCTTGTTATAACGCTTTTGATTACCTTCCTGTCTGGTGTGTGTGTGTGTGTGTGTGTGTGTGTGTGTGTGTGTGTGTTTATTGGGCCCTGCTGCGGTATGTCAAACAAAATGCCTCAGTGTCTGTGATAGGTGCATCTGCCTTCGACTTTCTGCTGAGGAGCGCATAAGTGTAGAAGTGGTTCAGAGAGAGTGTGTGTGTGTGTGTGTGTGTGTGTGTGTGGGAGGGGGATGGATGATCCTGTCCCTCCAATGATGGATAGCTGTGTGAGGGTATCAGATCATGGCTTCGTCAAGGCTCACAAACCGGCTGTTTAAACTACATGGACCAGCACGACTGACGGGTCAAAGAGAAGACTGACAAGGATGTCCTTGACACACACACGTCTAATAAAGTCTAATAAATGCCAAATAAAGGTGTCTGTGCTATTACTCAAAGCTTTGTATGATTGATATGATCTTCAATGAGGAGAGACAGTTTATTCTTAAGCTGCACTGAAGTTTGGTGATAATCCACTCTAGTTCGGCCACTAGAGGGAGACTGTTGCTGGATACAGCAGGGGTGAAAGAGAGGGGGGAGAGGGGGTTGTTAGGGGGGCGGGGGCGGGTGTTTGGGGGAGAGAGACGGAGAGAGGGGGTTGTTTTGAGGGAGAGGGGGTGGTTTTGGGGGAGAGAGACGGAGAGAGGGGGTTGTTCTGGGGGAGATTTTGGGGGTGAGAGACGAAGACAGAGGGGGATATTTTGGGGGAGAGAGACGGAGAGAGGGGGTTGTTTTGGGGGGGGAGACAGGGGGAGCGGACTTACCTTCTCCAGCTGGCTGTGAACATGCTGCACAATCAGGTCCAACGCTACAAAGTTCTCTCCACCTGGAGGCCCAGAGAAAATGTACACATAAAATACTGTAACAATCACGCACGCACGCGCAGAAAACCTCTGCAACAGCAAAAAACAGAACCAACATTCAACTAAAGTCATATTCTTTAATGTAAACACATCTAGAAGTGGAGTATCATTCTTCACTGTGAAAGACACAGGTAGAGAACCCCTCAAATAGACTGTGCACGGGCACTCCTTTTAAACCTTGAATTGAAGTGAAACTGAGAAATCCTGGTGGTGGTGTTTTAACCAGTGTTTGGTTTTGGTTGGTGGTGTTGTTGTAACCAGTGTTTAGTTTTGGTTGGTGGTGTTGTTTTAACCAGTGTTTGGTTTTGGCTGGTGGTGTTGTTGTAACCAGTGTTTGCTTTTGGCTGGTGGTGTTGTTTTAACCAGTGTTTGGTTTTAGCTGGTGGTGTTGTTTTAACCAGTGTTTGGTTTTAGCTGGTGGTGTTGTTGTAACCAGTGTTTGGTTTTGGTTGGTGGTGTTGTTTTAACCAGTGTTTGGTTTTGGCTGGTGGTGTTGTTTTAACCAGTGTTTGGTTTTAGCTGGTGGTGTTGTTGTAACCAGTGTTTGGTTTTAGCTGGTGGTGTTGTTGTAACCAGTGTTTGGTTTTAGCTGGTGGTGTTGTTGTAACCAGTGTTTGGTTTTGGCTGGTGGTGTTGTTTTAACCAGTGTTTGGTTTTAGCTGGTGGTGTTGTTTTAACCAGTGTTTGGTTTTGGCTGGTGGTGTTGTTGTAACCAGTGTTTGGTTTTAGCTGGTGGTGTTGTTGTAACCAGTGTTTGGTTTTAGCTGGTGGTGTTGTTGTAACCAGTGTTTGGTTTTGGCTGGTGGTGTTGTTTTAACCAGTGTTTGGTTTTAGCTGGTGGTGTTGTTTTAACCAGTGTTTGGTTTTGGCTGGTGGTGTTGTTGTAACCAGTGTTTGGTTTTGGCTGGTGGTGTTGTTGTAACCAGTGTTTGGTTTTGGCTGGTGGTGTTGTTGTAACCAGTGTTTGGTTTTGGCTGGTGGTGTTGTTGTAACCAGTGTTTGGTTTTAGCTGGTGGTGTTGTTTTAACCAGTGTTTGGTTTTAGCTGGTGGTGTTGTTTTAACCAGTGTTTGGTTTTGGCTGGTGGTGTTGTTTTAACCAGTGTTTGGTTTTGGCTGGTGGTGTTGTTGTAACCAGTGTTTGGTTTTGGCTGGTGGTGTTGTTTTAACCAGTGTTTGGTTTTGGCTGGTGGTGTTGTTGTAACCAGTGTTTGGTTTTGGCTGGTGGTGTTGTTGTAACCAGTGTTTGGTTTTGGCTGGTGGTGTTTTGTAGACAGTGACGTACCTCTTGGCACCACTATGTCGGCCACCTGCACCGTGGGCTCAATGTACTGCTCAAACGCCGGCTTCACAAACTTATTGTACTGCTTGATGACCCCATTGATGTCGCGACCCCGGTCCGAAATGTCCCTCTTCAGCCGCCGTACCAGGCGAATGTCTGAGTCCGTGTCCACAAACACTTTCATGTCCAACAGCTGAGGAAGGAGGAGGAGGAGAGGGAGTGGAAAAATAAAAAGACAAAGAAGAGGGATGAAGAGAGGGATCAAGAAGGAGGGAAAAAGAGGAGGAAAAGAAGGAGGAGGAGGAAGAGATGGGTGGAGTTACAAGTTTAGTTGAACGAATGTTTTCATTACAGCTGCTTTGTAAAAAGGTCTACACAAAGACACAACGATAAATATGAATATTATTCAAAAGAAATAGCAGAGATAGAGAGAGAGAATGACTGGAAAAGAAACCAATTGGATTGGAACGTATGTCTGTAACCATTAAGGTTTCTATCCCTTTGAAGACATCGGAGATGAAATGTTAAACAGAGGAGGTGAATGTAAATATATTTGGCAGAGAGGAGGTGAATGTAAATGTATTTGACAGAGAGGAGGTGAATGTAAATGTATTTGACAGAGAGGAGGTGAATGTAAATATATTTGACAGAGAGGAGGTGAATGTAAATGTATTTGACAGAGAGGAGGTGAATGTAAATATATTTGGCAGAGAGGAGGTGAATGTAAATGTATTTGACAGAGAGGAGGTGAATGTAAATGTATTTGGCAGAGAGGAGGTGAATGTAAATGTATTTGGCAGAGAGGAGGTGAATGTAAATGTATTTGACAGAGAGGAGGTGCATGTAAATGTATTTGGCAGAGAGGAGGTGAATGTAAATGTATTTGGCAGAGAGGAGGTGAATGTAAATGTATTTGACAGAGAGGAGGTGAATGTAAATGTATTTGGCAGAGAGGAGGTGAATGTAAATGTATTTGGCAGAGAGGAGGTGAATGTAAATGTATTTGACAGAGAGGAGGTGAATGTAAATGTATTTGACAGAGAGGAGGTGAATGTAAATGTATTTGGCAGAGAGGAGGTGAATGTAAATGTATTTGACAGAGAGGAGGTGAATGTAAATGTATTTGGCAGAGAGGAGGTGAATGTAAATGTATTTGGCAGAGAGGAGGTGAATGTAAATGTATTTGACAGAGAGGAGGTGAATGTAAATGTATTTGGCAGAGAGGAGGTGAATGTAAATGTATTTGGCAGAGAGGAGGTGAATGTAAATGTATTTGGCAGAGAGGTGGTGAAGAGAGTGAGTGGGAGCGGAAATGTCATTCTCTCTAAAGCAGACCAATCAAATTTAACACACCTCACAAATTTCCATTTGTATGTCAGAGAGGGAGACAGAGAGAGAGAGAGAGAGAGAGAGAGAGAGAGAGAGAGAGAGAGAGAGAGAGAGAGAGAGAGAGAGAGAGAGAGAGAGAGAGAGAGAGAGAGAGAGAGAGAGAGAAAGAAAGAAAGAAAGAAAGAAAGACGGAAAGAGTTACAGACATAGGGATAAATGGAAATAAAGCGCAGGATGAAAAGGAAAAGAGAGAGAGAGGGGAGAGAACCTGTGTGTGTGTGTGTGTGTGTGTGTCAGATTGAAATAAAGGTAGTAAAGGACAGAGGCAGCCATAACTCAGCTCCTCAACCAGACAGTCATAAATCTGACACGCTGGCCAATCAGCAGAGGCCACGTTGCAGGGTCAGCAGAGCTGTCAGCCTATCGGAGGCAGTGTATGAGGAGTGGGCTGCTCTGATAGGTCAGAGGGTACTGACTACTGACCAGGCAACAGATTACACTCCTAAATACTCCTAGGGACGTCTCCCCCTCCACGGCCTGTGTGTGTGTGTTTGTATCCACCAGAAAGGAATCTTTGATTAAATCTTTTTGTGCTACTTGCTCTATAATCAGCGCATGGATTTGCACATTTGATTGCCTTAGTTTAAGACAGTGAACGTCCGCTTTGATGGTCTGCGTCTATAAGTGTGTGTGTGTGTGTGTGTATGTGTGTGTGAGAGCATGAGTACGTCTGAACTATCCATCACCTTCACATACCTCACACAGGCTGTACTAGAGAACTGAATGTGATCCAGTTCACGGCATAGTCAATAAAGAACACAAAACACACATTAACACAACTACAACAGACTACAAGAAATACACACAGCATTAGTCAGTATGAGGAATGTCAGACTACCACAACCTTACGCTGTGTGTGTGTGTGTGTGTGTGTGTGTGTGTGTGTGTGTGTGTGTGAGTAAACCATATTGACCACTAGGCTTGACATTAAACCCAGCTTACACCAGCCCCACATAACATAACAGTACTAACGACTAAAGGCATTCATCAACAATACCACAACTGCTTTGCCAATGTAAACACACTCCAGTTTAGTTTGCATTAGTAGATTGAGCTTTGTGAGAGCAGATAGGTAAGTAGACGCGCGCGCGCACACGCACACACACACACACACACACACACACACACACACACACACACATCGATGTGAACAAAAGGATGTCTTGACAGCATGATTAATCGACGTACTGGATCCATAGTCCGTTTATTTCTTCTACGACTCACACACTGATTTGGTTGTAATGGAGTGGGTGTGACTGAGCAGGCACATGTGTAATACGCATCACATTGGCTATCTTAGGATTCCTAACGCACACCATCCGTCAACCGGTGCCCGCTCATCCATCTATGAAAGCCCAAACCCTAAAACACTAATCATCACCACACACACACACTAACAAAGACGCAATGAAAATACAGTAGGAACGTACACACACGCACGCACGCATGCACGCACGCACGCACACACACACACAATAACAAAGACACAATGAAAATACAGTAGGAACGTACACACACACGCACGCACACATGCACGCACATACACACACACAGCAGGGAAAGATGATCTGTAAAGCATGAACAGTGGACGATCAGTGCACCATTAATCCGCCTTACGACAGGTAAGGCAGTGCGATTAATCTGGTCTGGCAGAAAAAGGAGTAGTCGGAGGAGGGATTCAGAGGAAAAAGACAGTAGATAAAGATGGGAGGGAAAAAGAGAGAGTAGAGAGAGAGAGAGAGAGAGAGAGAGAGAGAGAGAGAAGAGAGAGAGAGAGAGAGAGAGAGAGAGAGAGAGAGAGAGAGAGAGAGAGAGAGAGAGAGAGAGAGAGAGAGAGAGAGAGAGAGAGAGAGAGAGACAGTGGGAGGTTGATCACCTTGAGCAGTTCCTTGTTGGCGAAGGCCAGTATTCCTTCAAAGATCACCACGTTGGCGCCATACACAGTTTTCTGAATCCAAACGGAAAACGAAAGACAAAGGGGAGGTATGAGAAATGAATCAATGACATGATCAGGTGTGTGTGTGTGTGTGTGTGTGCGAGCGTGCGTGTTGTGGCACTGTCTCTGGTCCTACAGTCTGAAACATTTTCCTCACTATGTCAATGTTAACAGGGATCCCAACCCTTCAGGAACATCCTACTAAAGGTACTTTCCAAAGGATCTATAGGCTAAATCATCTGCGAACCTTTGACCTTTGAGTAAGACAGACAGGAAGCAATGAAGGGAGAAAGAAAGTGCAGGAGAGGAGAAGAGAAGAGAAAAAAGGAGAGCAGAGAAAAAGAGTGTGAGTGAACAAAAGAGAGACTGAAAAAACGAGAGAGAGAGAGAGAGAGAGAGAGAGAGAGAGACAGAGAGAGAGAGAGAGAGAAAGAGAGAGAGAGAGACTCTCCTCCTCATTGTACCCAGCAGGGTGATTTAAAGGGTCTTTATGTGAGTTCACTGATGAGTGAAGGTCACCTCTGAGTTTAGTGCAGTGAAGAAGAAGAGGAGGAGGAGGAGGAGGAGAATAAACAGTCCTTAATTTAACTAGCAGTGCAAATATAAAAACACACACAAACTCAAAACAAACACAGGAATACACATAGATATAATTATCCACTAAAAATACAAGTATATGCACTCACACACACACACACACACACACAGACACAGATGTTAACAGAAGTATTACAGTGTACATAACACCAAACCCACTTGCCACGTTAGCTAGAACCCTTTACCTACTCCAGTCGCTGAAGCGCTACGGTGTTCACAGACACACAAAATATAAATAATAAGCTGTCTACTTGGTTTCTGAATCCCAAGTGAACGTCAGATAGGAGTTTTCTACTACAGTGGTGTGGCCACCAGCCGTGAAATGACTGTTGCATCGTGAGGGGCTAGGAGCAGCGCCAGGAGCCAGTCAACATTACAGGGAAATACGGCATGTGTGGTTTCAAATCAATCTGTTTTATTTCATTCGAATCATTTGAATAGCCATTAATGGTTTAACACACACACACACAGGTGGGTGGTGGTTGTGGGGGGGGGGGGGGGGGGGGGGGGGTCGTACCCATTCCTTGCGGCGGCAGTGCGAGGTGAAGTCGTACACAGGAACCTTGATGCTCTTGCCCTTCTTGAGCTTGCGGAGCACGGTGACCAGCAGCTCAAAGTCGAAGGCCTCGGGGTGGTCAAAGTTATACTCGTTACGCGCCGCCAGCTCCTGCTCCTCTTTGCTCAGCACCTGGACACCACAGCGACATCATTCAGGACCTCACCATAGTATAAACACCTACAGACAGTCCACAGTGAAGCTCATAATCAAACAGTGACGTCATAGATTACCTCATAATAACGTCATTAACTATTGACACACTGACAGAGAACAGAACAGTGACGTCATAGATTACCTCATAATAACGTCATTAACTATTGACACACTGACAGAGAATAGAACAGTGACGTCATAGATTACCTCATAATAACGTCATTAACTATTGACACACTGAGAAGACAACAGAACAGTGACATCATACACTACCTCATAATACAATTAAAAACTCGTCTTTGTACTGACAGACACACAGAGAAACAAACGGTGCACCATACACTACGTTCATATATAATTAACAATCAGTCTGTCAACTGACAGTCACTCAGTGATGTCATACAGAACATTACCTCATAATAACATTATCAAACCACTCCATTGAAGGATACAAGGACAACAGATGCATCACGTATTCCATAAAGCAATTCAAACCATTTGAAGCTACCTTGTAGAAAGAGTCCATGGACAGTAAAACCACCCACGGAACGTCCAGAGCCTCTATGATCTTATTGGCTACTGTGGTTTTCCCAGAGGCACTTCCTCCACAAAGACCTATCAGAGGACAGGACAGAGGAAAGAGGGAGGGGCATGGTTTACTTTAGGATGCATGTCCTAATAGTTTATTTATATAAAAGATTAAACCAATCGTCATCTCTATTTAAAATGAACGTATATCTATGCTATGTTAGACGAGAGACATCGAGAAAGGGAGAGACAGAGAGAACGGAAGAGAGCGAGAAAGAGAGAGAAAGAGATATAGAAAGAGAAAGAGACAAAACTGAAAAAGTGACAGATAAAGAGAGTGGAAAAGAGGGGACTAATAAGGTCCATTGTCATTGTTCAGGTAAAAAAAAAACTGCTCCGGCTAAAACGTGAAATGGCATTTCAAAAATCTATCTGTTAATCTCTGTCTGTCTCATAGGGAGAGCATTATGAAAATGTGAGGGTGTTGACAGTGACAATACATATCTCAAAGAAAATATAAACAACTAAAGTTTGACCGGTTAATAAAACCACAAAATAACAAAAACAACGAGGCAAGTTGGTTAAACTCCAAATATTCACAACATTAAATTAGCTGCATTCGAAACCATTTTACAATCAACTATATGACTGTCTGTCTGTCTTATACCGTAGAGAATACTACAACTAATACAGTGAAATTAGACCTTTTGGCAAAAGCAAACTAGTACAACAATCATGGATTTGCTGAAATACAGGAAAGGTGAGACTAGTTAGCTAGCTCCACACCGACAGACGTTCTCTGGTCAGTTTGCTAACCCCTAACCCTAACCCTAACAGAGAAGGCCACACCCACTGTGATCCCTACACAATCTTGGGAACTGGTCAAGCGAAGCGCGCGCGCGCGCGCACGCACGCACGCACGCACGCACGCACGCACGCACGCACGCACGCACGCACGCACGCACGCACGCACGCACGCACGCACACACACACACACACACTCCGGAGCTTAACAGGACAGAGAACAGGAGCACCACGCAGCAGGTAAACAGGATGCTGTGGAGTCACTGCTGTGTGACACCTGACCAAGACACTGACTCACTGGCGTTAGTCATTTAGAGTCAAACACACAGAGACCGGAGCAGAAAAACAAATTAGCACAAAGACGCACACACGCACGCACGCACAAATAAATACATAATGGGGCACACCAAAAAGAGACCAAAGAAACAAATTCACACACTCTACACTTTACTAAAGCAAAACACTCTCTTTTCTTTGTGTCTGTTATGCAATTTAGCCAACGTCTGTCCGTACCAGTAACTTGACGAGCCCATTCTTGTAGGTATATTTCTATGTCCGTCACTCTCTTGCCTTACCAATAACGAAGGCTTCCTTGAAGGTCGTCCCGGTAACGTTGTACCATGGCGGTCTGCCGGCCGTGTAAATTGTCCTCTTGTTGGTCCTCAGCAGGGGGGGCTCTGTCTTGCTCTGACTGGTGGTGCGTTTCCGCGGCGACGGGGTCAAAGGGCATCGGGGATGGCTCAGGAGGTTGTCCAGGGAGTTGTTGCCGCTGGCAACAGAGGGGACGGAAACAAACGGTTTATATATGATTTTTTACAGACTTACTGAAATCTAAGCAGTCCGTGTTGCACTGCACATGACGAACATGGCCATGGTCTTTAAAGTGAACGAGTTCCTCATTAAATAACCTTATCAGATAAGATCACGCCTATAGCACACATCATGTAACGTGAAAAAAGTGACCCACTTCCATCATCCACTACGAAGGAAATCTAACTTCCCCTTCTTTTTCCTCACCAAAAAACCTTAAGCATAATCACACACCCAACATGATATATTCACAGGATTTGATTAGTTACCTAGTTACTTCCTGCTTAGGAGCGAATCCTAAAAAAAAACGGCGTTATCATGAAATTGTCATCATCATGAAACTCGACTAAACCAATGAGGAGTCCTGTCACCATCAGAGATGCCTGTTAAGCTCACGCCCGCCTCGTGCCGCCAGTGCTACTGTATCAGGGCAGTTCAACCTGATCATGCTGCAGTGTAGGGGGAGAAGAACGGACGCAGAGAAAGAGGGCTTCATAAAACTCTAGGAGACCCTCTTCGTCATCATCCCTCTTTACCCGTTACTGTCTGCGTGGGTGAGGGAGAGGGGGGTAAACTTAGCCACCCGCTCCAGGAAATCACACAGCTGCCCAGGGTGTCACACAGCAAGGCTAAGCAAATGGAAGGCACTCGCATGAGTAAGGCTGTCATCATTTGGTGGTTGGACGGAATAATTTAAATCGAATTCTGTAGATAGATAATTGGCAACACTAGACACAAGAACTTTGTCGCACATATGCCTACTTGTTCATAATATTACAATATATTCAATGGTACTAGCCCTACCCTACCACAAGGCAAAATAGGGTCTGCTAGTAACAGTATACAAAACAGAGTAGTAAACCAGTTCAGAACTAGACCATCTGGAGTATTTTAAGTAACTACCGACTGATCCCTATTGTCCAGTCATCGCACCTCCAAATGACACGTCTTGTATCTTCATTCACTGAATCACTCAACGTTCGGGAGTAGGCTATCAGTTCGCAACACGGCTACTTAACTAGCAGCTCTTTCTAAATGACACATTTTTGTACGGCTGATAAATAAGTAAATTAACGTGTTTCTCTATTAACACAGTAGCTACATATTTGGGGTTGCTAAAAAAGATCACTGTAGGAAATTTCGTATCCATTCGCCAAAGCCATGTTAGCTTGTTAGCTTACTAGCATCAGTATATGAAAGCCACCCACACTCGTTGGTTAAGCTGTCGTGCTAGCTTGCTTTTGCTTCGTTCATCCTTGTAAATCAGTTTCTGGATAAATAAGGCAGACGTTTTTGTCACGGCGAAAGCAGGTACAATTTAACTACCTGTCGGATCTGGACAAAGATCGGTTCGCTTCCTCTGGCACGGCCGCATCTTTTGATTGCAACTGAACATCTTTGGTTTGGTTCATTGTCATTGCCATATTTTCATTTTCCACATAGAAGCAGCGCGGCGAAACACATGTTACGTAACGTGATGACATCACTGTTTGTGTACAAAAAAGGACCGGAAGCGATCGCTCAGAAGGGGCGGGCCCGCATACTAGAGGTGAAAATAAACCGGCACAGTAGAAAAAAAGTATGCCTATGTCAGGGGTGGTGGTCAAAGCGCATGAAGCAACGGGCATTTCCAAGTTGTTTGTTTTAATTTGTAAATCTCTGTTGCTTCATAAATCAATCACTGTTTCAGTTATTCATTTTAAGTTAGCTATTCATGTATATCTAGTGCGCGCGCGCGTGTGTTAAATTGTAGTTTTAAATTTGAGAAGGCATGGGTCTTGTTGGCTATTGCCCTGCAAACAAATAAAGCAACTACAAAAAAACAACACCAGTCTTGTGAAGAAAATGCACATAGTTATGAGTCAAAACCAACCCATCGATGAGCAAAGTCATCTTTTGGCTTGGTTTCTTCCCTCAATATATGTGTGTGTGTGTGTGTGTGTGTGTGTGTGTGTGTGTGTGTGTGTGTGTGTGTGTGTGTGTGTGTGTGTGTGTGTGTGTGTGTGTGTGTGCCAATGGGGCAGTCCGGCAGCGAAAAAGAATCAGCCCAACCCTGCAATGGGTTGGAGGACAGTGGTTAATGCTGACGAGTAAAAAAAAAAAAGAGCAATATGACAACATTTTGTCGATACCTGAAAAAAACGTGGAAGTCCTTAATAGTCCTATAGCTATGTTCTCATACCTAGATAGGAATCGGGCAAACAAAATAGTCTTAAAGACACTTGTTACATTCCCATCACTGAACACATTTGTCTGCATAGCCTTGGCCAAAATAATATTTCATTCACCAGTATAGGCCTACTTGTGTTCATACTATAACCGAAACAATGATAACCGAAAGTAAACACATAGGCTGCAAATTTTTAACCATCCACTCAACAGGACCGGTGTCCTCACTGATGTGTAACCTACTGCATCTGCACCAAAAGCAGCTCGCGCACTCTAGGAGCAAGTTCACAGCAGCTTCATGAGACAGTGCACGTTCTGGAAGCTTGTCGGCAATACAGCGTTTCTGCTATGTAAACATTTCGAGTTAAATATATATATACCACGAAAAAAAATATAAACAGGATCGGTGGGAGAGCATCTTGCCAATCGAATGATTATATTGGCGTGTGTCAATAGATAAGAAACGGACTCAGCCAAGTCCTTCACCTGTGCTGTTTTTTGGAATCGGAAATAATCTGAAGAACACAAATTTATAGGAAAAATTGCACACATCAGGATGGATACTAACTCTGTAAATACGGAGAAATCTCAACTCATACATGAAAAGAATGCCAAAATGTATTCATTGAAACTACAAAGGTGAGATTTTGCAGTGTTGGGATTAATGTATCACCTTAAAAACAATTGAATCATGAATACTAATTTTTGAAACATGCTGATTGCTGGATGTTATTTAAAAAAATGTATATGATTTACCTGTACATTATATGTTTAGAGATTAGATTAAATTAGATAGATTAAATTAAGAGTTTATGTTTAAATATATATATATATATATATATATATATATATATATATATATATATATATATATATATATATATATATATATATATATATATATATAATATAAAAAAGAAAAAGAAAAGCAAATTGCATATGTTTTCCAGAAGTAATAACCAAGCCTCGTTATCTCCTGCAAATTGGTTCATGCTGGCTATTGAGAGAGATGCTATTTATGATATTATAATACTTGCTTGATGCAAAATGCACCTTTAGTTTTCAGTTTGTTTATGGAATAATGGAATGTAACGTAATTATAAACTGGCACACACATTTATTTGAGATCAAAACAACTGACAAAGCTGACAACTAACGTATCCACCAGGTGCTGCAAGTGCAAAACATTGTTTATAGGTTTTTTATATTCACGCAAAAACACGTATAGGCCATGCAGTAGTAGTCCTCGTGTTGTTTGTGCTGCCATTAGGCTATCTGCGCGTGTGCTGCATGCAAGGGAGCTTTTACGTGACTGAACAAATTCATTTCCATGCTTCGCTTGTTCTTGGACAGGCTTTGATGAATGGCCCAGAGGGAAGTTCTTTGAGCATTGGTAAAAACTCATCATCAGTCATTAGTAGTCCGGGATGATAAAAAGCAGCCCTGGATGGGCGACAACCGCTCAAAATATCTTTCGTGCATTCATGGTCTGATGACATACGTCTAATATGGGCTGTGTTAGCCAAGGTGTTAGTGGCTAGTCTATTATTTTGGATCACATTGTAGTCCGCATGTATTTTGGGCCAAACAAACATGCCCATCATATAGGGCGAGGCCTGGTTGAAACTATTGAAATTTAACCATTTTTAAAAATAGAATTCTAATTTGATACAAGTTTCTTAATTAAAAAAAATATATAATTTAACATCAAGTTAAAGAGAATAACCGATAGCTCTATTAGCCAATTAGTTACATTTCAGCACCTTGGACAGCGCACGTGCATGCGGCGTAAAGATTCTTCTTTACTATACAACACATGTGACTGTGCCTATTCTTCCGAGTGAAAACAAGTTCTCAAAATATGAAGTTTTTATCTGGCTGTTTTCCATCTCAAGCAGCATTAGAGGCAGCAGCACTGACACGATTATGGATATCGATTTAGTTTAGATTTATTGCAATAAAAATAATTGCTCACCAATTGAACAGCACAGAGACGCACGCGACCCGTCCTGTCATAAGACATGGCCCATTTGGCACAGAATCCAGATGACGAATTCAGGGATTAGCTGACTATTGCAAATAAACAAGCATTGCGAGTTGTACTGTATTTGTTTCAGGCCTAAATACAAGCTTTTGGATTTTTTTAAGTGGAGTATTGATAATTAACCTGCTTTTTTTGTTGTTGTTAATTTTCGATCAGTATTTTGTATTTGAAACAATTACTTTTTCTAAATGTTAGGAAAGAAAATGGTATGTTGTCATAAAAATGCATGGCCTTAACGAATGTTTGTCACAAATTTTTTTTATAATACAATGTTTTTTTCTTTTAACTAAATGTCCTGCTGAATGGAGAACTTTCGAAAATATAATAATTCCATTATGGGGCTGTCAAACTATTGGACTATTTTTCTTCACTTTAATCAAATCGAATAAGGTAGTGCCAGCGGCCGAATCTTGCGCCAACACAGTCATGGAAAATGACATAAAAGGCTATTAACCTATGGCCACCAGTATGTGTTGAGCATGGAGATAGTTATTTTCCCATATAAAATAATATGCCTTGTGAGAAACTTTTGGTTGCATGTCAGGGATAAATGTTACATTTAGGCTATTTGATTATTCGAGTACAATTGAGAAGAGACGTGTATGTATTTTTCATGCGTGCGAGAGAGTGCAAGCATATGGCACTAGATTTGGGATTTCACGCACCATTTGTCCCTTGGCGTGTAGGCTAAACCGGCTACTGGTGTATGTATCTGTGCGTGCGTGCGCGCGCGCGTAGGTGTGTGTGTTTTAAGGACAGATTCTGTGTCATCATGTTCATAGCAAAGCATTTTGGTTGAGCCCTTCCAAATTTCGTTTTTTTTTTATTTTATAATTAAGATTTTATTAAATTAGTGTATAAACCTGTATTCTGTCCAACATTCGTACATAACGGGCCACGGCTATGTAGTGCACATGTTTATGTGTGTGTGTGTGTGTGTGTGTGTGTGTGTGTGTGTGTGTGTGTGTGTGTGTGTGTGTGTGTGTGTGTGTGTGTGTGTGTGTGTGTGTGTGTGTGTGTGTGTGTGTGTGTGTGTGTGTGTGTGTGTGTGTGTGTGTGTGTGTGTGTGTACACTTGAGTTCTTGTGTAGCTTGGGCGGAAAACTCTTGATTAGCATGCAGATATAGCTGACAAGCCTGTGTCGTCAATCTGGCAATGAGTATTGACCAGGTGAGGGACTTGCGAGACATCATGACGTAGGCCTACGTGTACTTATACGGCAATTTATTATTTGCTTAAAATTTGTTCCTTATTTTATTATATCTTCAGTAAACGTGCCGTTAAAACAGTACATCATCAACATTATAGGCTTAGTCCTAAATACTGCATCTTTGTATTTAGACTTGTTATTGTCGCATACAGTACTTCCTTAGATTTAGATTTTTATTCGGGTACATGTGTGTATAAACCTTTAGATATCTCTAGCAAGATTGTTGAATTTGACATTACGCCCTTTTCAGTTATATAAATATTTTTTAGGTTTCTATACAAGGAAGCGTGCATTATAGGCTACATGCTTTGCCATTTCATACCCAAAACCGTTATAGGCAATTTGGCATTTCGATTTACATGGTAGACCTAAATTAGTGAAATTATGGGATCTACTACTTTCCATTACAAAGTTTCGGAGAAAAATCCTCCGGAGGACGTGACCAAATAGATTTATTGGGAAAACATTTTTTAAAGCAAAAAGCCCAAATGCAACTAGCATGCCTATAGCATTAGAAAGTCCAAAAGTAATTACGTCATATCTGTCAGAATCATATACAGCTTATTAATCAGCTAGTTTATTAGCCATCGAAAAACTTAATCGAAACACATGCATTAAGGCTTTTGTTAGGACTCCAGGCGAAAAACAAAGCTTAGATTTTAAGTGCTTATCTGGAAGGTATGTTGAACATTTGAATCGCTCACGTGTTTAGGCTACTGCGCGTGCGTGTGTGTGTGTGTGTGTGTGTGTGTGTGTGTGTGTGTGTATGTGTGTGTGTACGTGTGTGTGAGAGAGAGAGTGTGTGTATGTGTGTGTGTGTGTGTGTGTGTGTGTGTGTGTGTGTGTAAGAGAGTGTGTGTACGTGTGAGGGAGGTGTATGTATATATGTGTGTGTGTGTGTGTGTGTGTGTGTGTGTGTGTGTGTGTGTGTGTGTGTATGTGTGTATGTATGTGTGTGTGTGTGTGTGTGTGTGTGTGTGTGTGTGTGTGTGTACGTGTGAGGGAGGTGTATGTGTTCTCTCGTCCCAGTGGTGTAATTAAACAGAAGCTATTTTCTACTTGGCCGAATCCTTTCAACCCTAACGTCCCTGGACACTCTTGAGATAGAGTCGTATGGTGTGCGTGTCGAATGATCACAGTATTGGTTATCTCCTAAGAGGGGGTGTGTGCCGTGTGTGTGTGTGTGCGTGTGTATGTGTTTATGTGTGTGTGTGCACG
>JAPMUY010006101.1:50000-57500 GCA_026901105.3 Galaxias olidus | reverse complement strand
AAAACTGTTCAAATGCTGCCATGTCTTTTTGGCAGCTACTGCCAGATGCCCTGGGATGTTATAAAATAACATAATTCTTACTTTTCCAGAATGGTCACCCAATCAGGAACCACCACAGTCCAAATATCAGCAGCTAATTGAACAGTTATTGTAGCACAATTTAGAGAATTCAAAGTATTCCTACACATTTCATTTCTAAGACACTATTTGCCAGACTCTCTCAATCAAGTTGATCTGGCAGGGTCCACAACACAGCTGAATTCTTAATTGTCCAAAAATCTCGAATTTGTTTCGCCACCTTCGTGAAATAGTCTCATGGACTTGACTGGTCTCACGCAAATACTCAGCTGTGCATTAACTTCACACAGCAGATCTGGAGGGAAACTATTGTTTTCCACTGAAATGTGCGTTTGATTGGTCTTTTCCCCTGTCAAAAAATGTAAACCCCCTCCCCAACTCTCACTTCAATCAAAGAATTTCACTTTTTGTGTTCAAGTTTTGCGTTAGGCCTATCAAATCATGCCAAAGACAACCCAACATTGCATTACATTTGGGGACACATTTATTAGTATACACACATCCTTTAAGCGTTGCTTAATATATTGTGTGATAGTTTTTATCGGTTTGTGCAATAACTTACAACCACAGAGTGCAGACTTTGTGGGCAGAAGTTTTGGATGACGTTCAAATCTCCCATTTTTAACGGAGCATGAGGGCTGTGGATAGAAAAGCGATGTGTAATTGCTTGTCGGCAGCGTTCTATTACCAGTAACATATCGCTATTGACTCCGGAACTCTGAGAGGTAATTAGAATTCTGTTGATTCCATCCTGCTTAGATTCTTTATGACAACATCAGCAAGACTGCAGAGTTATTATTCTTTTGAAAAGGGTGGGAAGCATCTAGTCAGAAGATGAAGGAAATGGACTGTGTAAGCTTAAAAAAACAAGTATTTTGCTGCACTCTCACTTATTCAGAGAGAGAAAAAGAGAGATTTGAGGCACATCCAAGCTCCAAGGCAGAAAAGATGGATTTAGGAGCTTGCTGATTAGCTTCTCTGTCTGTTGAGCCATTGTTCTTTTCAAAATGTCCCAAACACCTGACAAAGCAATTCAATGACTTAAACCCCCTGAAAGTATTCCAATCCTCACTGTCCATATTTATAATACACTGGGCCAAACAAGTACTAATGCTAACTGGTGCATTTTAAGATTTTCTTTTTGTAATTCTACTTTTCCCATTATAATGAATTTATTATGAATCCCTCTTAGAGATGATTAATTTACCAGCTGGGGATGATGTTAAACAAGTTTTGCGTTTAAAAGCAAGAATATATATGGCCCAGCTGCTGATGCATAGAATATGCTGTCACACATGTATCAACTAACGTGTAGCTCAAATAAGTTTGGGTTAAGTAGACACAACTTGTCACAGTGCCCAGTGACACCATGACCATTTAAAAAATATCTAAATAAAAAAAGCAGCTGCTGCCGCTTGCCATTATTGTTGTGTTTATGCCTGCTGTGAATCATCCATCAATTTTCAAAGTGCATTAGGTGTCTAGAAAAGCAATAGGCCCTTTATCAAATGCAATCAATTAGACCTAGCTGTGTTCAGAATCGCCTACTACACATCCTTAACATACTAAATTACGAAACGTGTTTGCAAGCATGCCAACGGTATGCATCCATAATATACAAAATATGCCAAAAATGACCCCTACCCTAACCCAAAAATGAGTTAATATTTAGTATGTTAAGGATGCATAATGAACACATCAATAGTAAATGAAATTTTAGCATGGAAAAAGTTCCCTGATGACCTACTAATAAAAATTTTACTGAAATGATGCTTCACGCCCCCAAAATGCAATGCGCCAACTTCCTTCTGGGTTTGATAGAATAAAATAATTTGGATAATTTATCACATGTTCCACAATTTAAGCAAACATTTGTAAAAAATAAAAAATAAAAATGGTAATATACTAGATTTCAGTTTCAGTATTCAGTTGACAGTATATGTACTCACTGAGTATAGAATATAGTATTAAAGTATGTGGTTCCATACATAGCCAATGTCTTCTAAATGCTACAAAAATATTTACTCTGGATAGAGTGGACAAACACACCTTTTTCTAAATCAAATGTGCAAACTCACAGGACTGGGTCAAACAGGACCGGGTCAAACAGGACTGGGTCAAACAGGACTGGGTCAAACAGTAATGCTTTCAAAATGCTCTCAAACACTGTGCTTTATTAGTTGTGTCTGAACCGCGTGGACATATGGAATTGTCCAAAGTTTTTGGGAAACTTTCCAGAACCTTTGCCAGATTTGTCACTGCAAACAGACTAAAGTAAACGATTGTCTACCCAACCTGACTTCAATGTACACAAACACTTGCATGATTGTTAGCTGTGACAATGATTATCCTCGTTCGACTGTCAATCACGTTATATTGTGATCCTGTGGATTAATTAACAAAAATGAAATATATTTTGACTTTTAAATTTAAGGAGAGGACTGTATCTTATATGTAAATACCACCTTTCCTTTATTTATTTGGAAATTAAGTATAAATGAACAAATATGCACACAACCACTAAGACCAATAGAAGAAAATAAGAAAACGAATGTAAGGACTGATGCATTATTTTGTGTCGATTTTTGATACACACAACTTTTCTCCAAACTTACACCTGAAACACAGATAATCTTTACTTCTTTAAATTTAATCAAATTTTCTCTATACATTTTTATTCCTGATGTATCACCAATTGTAAGCATTTCTGTTGGTAATTTGTGAGTATAATGTTTTCAAATGCTCTGTATTGTATCGTCTTTGACCAATGTGAAATTTGTCTAGTGTAAATACCGCCAAATATCTGTATTTTCTGTGTATGACTTGTAAATACATGTTTTAATTGTACTTTCAGTCTCTTAAGTTACCATGAGTAAATGTTTGGTAATATTGTACACAAATACCGTTGTCTTATGTCCTATTTCATAATTCGTTTGTATATGTTTGTCAACAAATTTTGTAAAATGAAATAAAGAATGCATATGATAAAATAAAACTATTATCAAGAGCTATATTTCCAGTTATATGGTATCTTTGGTAAATATCATCATGTAGCTTTGATAGAATTACTAGTCAAATAGAGATTCCTGTTCAGTTCAACACGAAGGTTTGGACTACGATATAATAGGATAGATAGTGTTGAATTCAACTGTCCACAAAGATGTACTAACTGTTTTTTTCTTTAATTTTTTACCTATGAAACAGTAAGTTAGTTAAAATTGTCAACCTGCTTCGTTGCAAAGGGCAAGGGTCTTGTCCCAACCCAACGTGCAATGTAACAAGGCTTCCCATTCTACTTGTTATAATTCTATGTCACGTGAATGCCCCCTCAAGTCAGAACAACAACTCCGAAAGTCGGCAACAAACAACAATCTCTCTTCACCATTAAAAGGCACTAGTTAACGAGAGAGAAGTGATTGTGCTGCAGCATCGTTCATCAGCTTGGCTCATCAGGTTCACTCAGCAAAGTAATAAAAATCAAATAAATAATAAAAAACAGAGAGGGCTTAAACAGGAAATGAGGCAAGGCCTGATACTTCCATGCACCTCATTCGAAATTAGGAAAATCAATCAGGATGATTGGGAATCAGGAATTGTTGAGTTATGCATGTTTAAAACATTTGAACATCCCATAACAGTAAAAAGTAATTAAAACATATATATTTGTAAAGCATGCATACAAGTTATGAGTTAAACCAATTCATTGGATTGATTTCTTGTGAAGCACTTCCCCATTTCCCCTGCTGGCCTCATCTTCATCCTCAACTTAATGGAGGTTGGCTTCATTAAAGTGGAATATTAACTGGAAAAGCGCTATGGCACAGAAGTGCCACTCTGAGTGCTCTGGAAACAAGAAAATAAATTATCAGCCTAGAAATACTTAGCAACTGTCATCCTTCACTTGATATGATGCGTAAACATCATAACATCCATTAAATCTACGATCAACAGTATTTGTTTAACAGTGTTAAGGAAATGTGTTTTGAGCCAGCAGTAGCCTAGTTTTTTTTGGACTGTTGTTGCTGACCACCTCACTAGCTTCATTATAAAAAGCCTTTCATTCCCTTGTGTCAACGGGTTTCTGTAATCAGACCTGTCAAACTCTTCTGTCCATCGTTCGTATTCTTAAGACTTAGCTGACAAATGGAGGCCGTTTGACTTTCTGAAGATCAGTGCTCTATTTCATTCGTGTTGTAATTATTAAAATAGGGATCATGTTAATATTGCATATTTTTAGTGCCCTGTGATTCCTTTGCTTGCTTGTGTTAAGTGCACTGATCATCTATAAAATACTAAAAATAGCATTTGCAAGCGACTAAGGTAATGTTTAGTCGCTTATATTAATGCAAACAGTGAGGATAAGATAACGTGAACGTGTAAATCCATTTGGATTATTTTTTTTTAACCTATCATGCAGCGTAATAGCAGCACGGTGGCTCGGTGGTTAGCACTGTTGCCTCACGGCAAGAAGGTCCTGGGTTCAATCCCCACCTGACCCAAGGGCCTTTCTGTGTGGAGTTTGCATGTTCTCCCCGTGTTTGCGTGGGTTTCCTCCCACAGTCCAAAAACATGCAGATTAATTGGTGACTCTAAATTGCCCGTAGGTGTGAATGTGAGTGTGAGTTGTTGCCTGTCCCTGTGTGTCGGCCCTGTGATAGACTGGCGACCTGTCCAGAGTGTACCCTGCCTCTCGCCCTTTGTCCACTGGGATAGGCTCCAGCCCCCCCGCGACCCTGTACAGGATAAGCGGTAACGCTAATGGATGTAGCGTAAACTTAAATTAAAAAAAAATAAAAACATAGTAAAAGAACAATTGTATAAAAGCCTCAAAAGGTTATTTTAATTAATAAACAAACAAGGCTAAGACCTAAAAAAGATAAATCGATAGATATTGATCGTCTGTAACCTGAACAGAATGACAGAGAACTGACCAAGAAAAAAAATAAAGCAAAACAAGAAGAAGAGAAAATTAGATGAGCAACAAAAAGGGAGAAATGTATTACAAGAAAAACCTAATTCAGTTTGATTGACTCAATGACGTGCTAGACAAGTGAAATGACTATTTTAAATTTAAATCACCGTAAACATATTCAAGTAAGTTCCTCAAAGTAAACCTGAGACAATCTTTACAATATATACACATCATCACAAAGGTAAAAAAAAAAAAAATAATTAAAACTATTTGACCAGTATTTTAGAATTTCTTTTTTTTTTCTCTTCTAACTTTAAATATATTTAATAAAAAGTTAAATATAAAATCTAGCTGAATAATACACAAAAATGGCACAGTGTTTCAAACCCATAAGTAAAAAGCCTTGAATTCAAACATTTCAAAATTCACATTCTACACCAAATACCCCAGACATGACAAGGGAATCTACAAAAATAACTCTCCTTCTTTAAGAAATAATTCACTGTCATGATTTATACACGTGCACATGAATCCAGGCTTGTAGATTTTTTGCATAAACTTTAATCCATATATTCCCTGTTTTCCTCGTAAGACATCTGGCAGTTTATAATACGGTTCACCATTCCTTCAAAGTACAAGTTTAAAACCAATAGAGTCGATTTAGATGGGGAAGAAGAAGCATGGCTGCCAGATAAAGAACACAGTTAAAAGAAATGGGGCCTATTTAGATACAGAAACAGTTGAACGGCTGCCAGATAGGGAGGCACTAGAGCATCATGGGCTCGATAGCAGTCTGATGAGTGTCTTTTTTGGGTCCTTTGGTCCTTGGATTGAGTATTCATGATGTAAGAACAAAATAGCTAAAAACATGTCTTCAAATTATTTTACTCTTGCTAGTATTGGAACTTGTAGGGTGTTTCTAAAGATCCAGAAAAAAAGTTGAAGTAGTGAGAATTGAAGAAGAGTGGTTCTAGAACACGGAACGTGCGTGTGTTAACAGAGCTAGAACACATTTGAAGGTTCTGAGGATTGGTGATGTTTCACTGTGGAGCGAAAAGGATTGAGAGGACCAAAGGATATTCCCAGAGTAGGAGATGGAATGTGTTGGGTGGATATAAGACAGCTCTAGCATCTTCAGCCCTCCTCCAGACCGTCCTCTTCCCTTGTTGAATTAGGCCGGACACTTCTCTACCGTCAGACTCAGCACAGACTGGTGTAAAGTACGAGACTAGTCGACAGACTCTATGAAGGCAAAACGCCTAGAGAGAAGATTCTAAGGCCCCTCTAGTAAGAACACGTAAACAGGACATGGGTCTTCGCATTGATCTTTCCATATTCCACTACGGGGAAAAAATAAAACAAAACTACTGACTCAAGTCTACCTTCAAGCAAGTGCCTTTTTTAAGTAAGTAAGTTAACTTCCTCTGAAAAAAAAGAGGACGTTTTCCGGAACGGTGCTATAGCTGTTGTGTGGTGGAGCGAACGGTCGAGGCGTCCTTAGAGGACTCTCCGCCATCCGGACCCTCCTCCGACTGGGGGAACATGGTGCAGAACTGGGCCTGGCTCTCCTTCTCCATCTTCTGGACGTGTGGACTGGCCATGGACCTGAGGCAGTGGGCTCGTACCAGACCCGACTGGCCTGCCGATAACATCCAGCTCTGAGAGCTCATGTTGGGGCTGAAACGGACCTGCGGGGACCGGACCAAGTGGAGAAAGTCAAATAAAACAAAAAACTACAAAGATTTACAAATGTACATTATGATTTATATGCCTCTTAACAAATACTATTGTTCAAGTTAAAGATCCAGTTCACGTAAGGGCATGAGGAAAATACATGCATTTATTTTTCACAATGCAATCGTTTTAATTGGCCGGTCCATCAGAACTTAACTTCTCCTATTGGCCACGGCCGGCCATCAAGAGTTAGGTGATTTCTCATTTGCTAGTCCTTGATGACCAGACAGCTAGCTGGTTTTCTATTGGCCAGTCAGTGAACGCTAGACAACAAGGTTGTTTTCTATTGGCCAGTGCTTGACGGCTAGAATCCTATTTTCACTCCCTCCCCCACTTTTTTTTCCCCCCTAAATCACAGCGTGCGATCGTTATCGCCGCCCTGTCTGTCTCCTCTTCTCTGGTTTCCTCCTTATGTCTGTTCTATGTGTTCCCTCCCTGTCATTCTGTGTTCTCTCTCTGTCATTCTATGTGTTCCCTCCCTGTCATTCTGTGTTCTCTCTCTGTCATTCTATGTGTTCCCTCCCTGTCCCCTCCCAGTCATTCTGTGTTCTCTCTGTCATTCTATGTGTTCCCTCCCTGTCCCCTCCCAGTCATTCTGTGTTCTCTCTCTGTCATTCTGTGTTCTCTCCCTGTCATTCTATGTGTCCTCTCTCTGTCATTCTATGTGTTCCCTCCCTGTCATTCTGTGTGTTCTCTCTCTATTGTTCTATGTGTTCTCATTCTATGTGTTCTCTCCCTGTCATTCTATGTGTTCTCTCTCTGTCATTCTGTGTTCT
>JAPMUY010006101.1:42500-45000 GCA_026901105.3 Galaxias olidus | reverse complement strand
GAAAGGAAGAATGATGATGAGGAGGAGGAGGAAGAACTGAAAGGCTTTCTTACGGCGCGTAAACGATCTCCTGAGCCACAAACACCCCAGGAGAGTTCAGCGGCCATGACATCTCTCTGGACAGGTAGCGCCTCTGGAAGCTGATTGGCTCGTAGGTCTTCTTCAGGTTCCACATCTTTACCAGTCTGTCGTCCCCCGCCGTCGCCAGCAGGTCCCTGGAGGGAGTGAGAGACAGATAGAAGGACGTCAAGAAAGAGACAGAGACAGAAAGATAGAAGGATGTAAAGAAAGTAAGAAAGAAAGTAGTAAAAAAAAGAAGTAAAGAAATAAAGAAAGAAATAAAGAAAGAAAGAAAGAAGTAAAGAAAGAAGTAAAGAAAGAAGTAAAGAAAGAAAGAAAGAAAGAAAGAAGTAAAGAAAGAAAGAAGTAAAGAAAGAAAGAAGTAAAGAAAGAAAGAAGTAAAGAAAGAAAGAAGTAAAGAAAGAAAGAAGTAAAGAAAGGAAGAAAGAAAGAAAGAAAGAAATTACAAGTGCCAAAAGGGGTGAAGCAGCAGTAAATGCAGTGATGTATGTGAAGAGTTCATTGATCCCTTTAAAATCATTGCTACGGTTAAAAATCCAAATTGTATCTAAAAAGATGTGATCCATAGAGAACGGAAAGACGACAACGTTCAGATAGAAAGGAGCCATAATAAAGAAAAGAAAAACAGAGAGAGCATGGAAGCAGAACGAGGAAAAAGACGGAGAGATGGACAGAAAACCTACAGGACGTGAACGCTCTTGGGGAAAGCCTAAGAACACTGTTTTTTTTAGTGTGCCCCTGGACGACCTCTGTTTCCAATGATTCCATTTCGCCCTGCCATTTTGCCCTACCCCTCAATGCCGTCAAGTACCGGGACACCCCAACCCCCGGCGCGAGAACTCCGCAGAACGGAGGGGGGGTAGGGTTAAGTGGCAGGGCCCTGCCTGAAATGTCCATCCATAGGTTTGTAATTAGAACTCAAGTCAGGCTGATAAGATAGATGCTGGTCTATTCTAATGTGAACGCACGCACGCACGCACGCACGCACGCACGCACGCACGCACGCACGCACACACGCACACACACACACCAGTCAAAATAATCTTCTAATGGTGCTCGCACTCTCGCACGCACACCAGTCAAAATAATCTTCTAATGGTGCACACACGCACGCATGCACGCACACACACACACACACACACACACACACACACACACCAGTCAAAATAATCTTCTAATGGTGTATTCATGTATTTACATATGTACTATATGTGGGTATGTATATATATATATATATAGTAATATACAGTATATATATATATATATATATATATATATATACACAGTATATATACTGTATATTACTGTATATATATATCTATATATATATATATATATATATATATATATATATATATATATATATATATATATATATACACACACACACTCTGACTCACACTGTATGAACACAACCAGTCAGACAGAAGTTTGGACAGACTTTCCCAGTCACTGTATATATTCACGTGTGTCTGTTTTTCTCCCTCTCTTTATAAAATAACATTGTTACAACAGCCCTCTATCTCTCACTGAGGTAAACAAAAGCCAGTGGACTGTATAATTAGCTGTTCATCGTGTAGACCTCACTGATGACTATTGATGTAGCACACTCTCCTATCTCCCTCTCCTTCTCTCTCTCTCTCTCTCTCCCTCCCTATATCAATCCTGTACCCACCCAATCAACACTCTGCTCACACTCTCATTAGCTCTCTTACACACACACACACACACACACACACACACACACACACACACACACACACACACACACACACACACACACACACACACACACACACACACACACACACACACACCTAACCCCCCCCCCCCTATGCTGGATGGTCCACCTTGCCCTGTAAGTCTTCCTAATTAGTGGTTCTCACTCCATTGCCCTGGGGACGTATGTGTGCTAGTGTGTCTGGGTGTCCAGCAGCAGGATCCACAGCAACACAGTAAACACACACTACATTACCATCTCCACACAACAGTAAACACACACAACATTACCATCTCCACACAACAGTAAACACACACTACATTACCATCTCCACACAGCAGTAAACACACACTACATTACCATCTCCACACAACAGTAAACACACACTACATTACCATCTCCACACAGCAGTAAACACACACTACATTACCATCTCCACACAACAGTAAACACACACTACATTACCATCTCCACACAACAGTAAACACACACTACATTACCATCTCCACACAACAGTAAACACACACTACATTACCATCTCCACACAGCAGTAAACACACACTACATTACCATATCCACACAACAGTAAACACACACTACATTACCATCTCCACACAACAGTAAACACACACTACATTACCATCTCCACACAACAGTAAACACACACTACATTACCATCTCCACACAACAGTAAACAAA
>JAPMUY010006101.1:35000-37500 GCA_026901105.3 Galaxias olidus | reverse complement strand
CCCAACTCCAGCCCCACGCCTCACTCCACAACAACCCAGCGGCCCTACCTCTTTCCTCCCTACGCATTAAAGGCCCACTCCCCAACTCCAGCCCCACGCCTCACTCCACAACAACCCAGCGGCCCTACCTCGTTCCTCCCTATGCATTAAAGGCCCACTCCCCAACTCCAGCCCCACGCCTCACTCCACAACTCCCCAGGGGCCATACCTCTTTTCTCGCTAGGCATTAAAGGCCCACTCCCCAACTCCAGCCCCACGCCTCACTCCACAACAACCCAGCGGCCCTACCTCTTTTCTCCCTATGCATTAAAGGCCCACTCCCCAACTCCAGCCCCACGCCTCACTCCACAACAACCCAGCGGCCCTACCTCTTTTCTCCCTACGCATTAAAGGCCCACTCCCCAACTCCAGCCCCACGCCTCACTCCACAACAACCCAGCGGCCCTACCCCTTTCCTCCCTACGCATTAAAGGCCCACTCCCCAACTCCAGCCCCACGCCTCACTCCACAACAACCCAGCGGCCCTACCTCTTCTCCCTACGCATTAAAGGCCCACTCCCCAACTCCAGCCCCACGCCTCACTCCACAACAACCCAGCGGCCCTACCTCTTTCCTCCCTACGCATTAAAGGCCCACTCCCCAACTCCAGCCCCACGCCTCACTCCACAACAACCCAGCGGCCCTACCTCTTTCCTCCCTACGCATTAAAGGCCCACTCCCCAACTCCAGCCCCACGCCTCACTCCACAACAACCCAGCGGCCCTACCTCTTTCCTCCCTATGCATTAAAGGCCCACTCCCCAACTCCAGCCCCACGCCTCACTCCACAACAACCCAGCGGCCCTACCTCTTTCCTCCCTATGCATTAAAGGCCCACTCCCCAACTCCAGCCCCACGCCTCACTCCACAACAACCCAGCGGCCCTACCCCTTTCCTCCCTATGCATTAAAGGCCCACTCCCCAACTCCAGCCCCACGCCTCACTCCACAACAACCCAGCGGCCCTACCTCTTTCCTCCCTACGCATTAAAGGCCCACTCCCCAACTCCAGCCCCACGCCTCACTCCACAACAACCCAGCGGCCCTACCTCTTTTCTCCCTATGCATTAAAGGCCCACTCCCCAACTCCAAACTGATACACGTCTCTCATCCCTCTACTCCTCACCACAGCAGCCCCACTCCGCACTCCACAAGGCAGAGAGACCCAAAGACCCAGACGCACCACTCTGTTGCATTAAAAGCCCAATTCCAAGATGATACATTTAGTATCCTTATTTTAAGTTTTTATAATTCTGTCAACACCCCTCAACATATAATTATAATCCCAACACACACACACACACACACACACACACACACACACACACACACACACACACACACACACACACACACAGAGGAGCAGGGACCAGTGTGTGATTGACAGAGGAGAGGGTGTTAGCGGTGTGTGCTTGCGGCGCTGGATTCATGGTCTCAAACACTAACGACTGCAAAGTGATGCATCTTCTTTGTCATTTCAATTATAGATCCTTGTCTGCCCAAAAGCACACCATCAATTCTACACAGGGAAACATGGCGGCTGGGGAGACTGCCACTCTCCTCCCTATCTCCCTCCTCTGCTTTTCACTCGTTTAATGGCAGTTACCCTTCTTCCCTCCCTCCCCCCCTCCCTCATCCAATGTTCAATTATTCTCTCGTTCGCACACGGATCACAAAAGCTATTTATAATCATCTGCCCGCCACAGTCCTCAGCTGGTGAACGTTTCCCGCCTGTCCGCCCTGTAACGACCCCTGACCCCTTCTCTGCTGCGGTGTGTAAGCGCTGAGTGTGTGCCCGTTCTCTGTGTGTTTGTGTGCTGTGTGTGTGTGTGTGCGTGCGCGCATCCGTTGTGTGTGTGTGTGTGCTGTGTGTGTGCTGTGTGTGTGTGTGTGTGTGCTGTGAAGCGTGGCTCATATCACTAAGGACATTATGGTGAGCTAATCTGCCTGCAGTCACAATGCAAGTCGATATGTGGACACACAGAGCTCTATTTTTCTCTGTATCTAAACACTTCCAATAAACACTCTAAAAACATTTCCTGTTATTTTCTTTTCATAATTTTTTCATGATAGGATATTAAAATTAAATAAACGTGTATCTTTTGTAATGGTCTGGCTGAAGATCAAAGCTGTCTTAGCCCACGTTGCCACGGCGATCTGGACATTCTATCTACATTCAGCGTCTTTTTTCCACCAATCGAAAAACCTCTTCAGCGGGAGGACAGAGCTGCAATGATCCATGACCAAACAAAATTAAATGGAAACAAAAGGTCATAAAGCAAAAGACAAAAACATAAAAAAAAGGGAACTTGAAAAAAGAAAATGGAGAAATAAAACGATATTGCATCCACACGCTGGAACAAATGGAAAAATCATTGAATCAAGCATTGAATAGTTAACCCCAGTCCAGCAGCCAGCTTAAAGAAAAACTGCTGAGAGAGGGAAAACAGGAGGACAGGCTGA
>JAPMUY010006101.1:0-32500 GCA_026901105.3 Galaxias olidus | reverse complement strand
CTAAGGAACAGAGTCTTTGTTGTTAATAGAAAATATGAATATTCTATATTTTTTACATCTATGACCACAGGTCATCTTGAGAAGGAAAATTACAACACCGGTAGATAATGGAATAAAACTACAACACAGCAGATAATGGAATAAACTACAACACAGCAGATAATGGAATAAAACTACAACACAGCAGATAATGGAATAAACTACAACACCGCATATAAAACTACTACACTGGTAGATAATGGAATGAAACTACAACACCTGTAGATAATGGAATAAACTACAATACAGCAGATAATGGAATAAACCACAACACCGGTAGATAATGGAACGAAACTACTACACCGGTAGATAATGGAATGAAACTACTACACCGGTAGATAATGGAATGAAACTACAACACAGCAGATAATGGAATAAACTACAACACCGGTAGATAATGGAATGAAACTACTACACCGGCAGATAATGGAATGAATCTACAACACCGCAGATAATGGAATGAAACTACTACACCGGTAGATAATGGAATGAATCTACAACACTGTAGATAAAACTACTACACCGGTAGATAATGAAATGAAACTACTACCCCGTAGATAATGGAATGAAACTACAACACCACAGATAATGGAATGAAACTACAACACAGCAGATAATGGAATAAACTACAACACCGGCAGATAATGGACGCACGCACGCACGCACGCACACACACACACACACACACACACACACACACACACACACACACACACACACACACACACACACACACACACACACACACACACACACACACACACACACACACACACACATCCTTTTTATATGGAGATGCAGTGTATGTAGGATGTTGATTCCACACATGAGCAGTACAACAGAGAAGAACAGATACATAGTAGAGGAGGGGGGGTGTTAAAGTGTAGCTTATCCCCATCTATAGGAGAGAGGGATGGACAGAGGGAGTGAGGGAGAGAAAGAAAGCCAGGGAGGCACGAGAGGTAGATGGACAAAAGGAAGAGAGAGAGTGCAAGAGATGAGGAGGACACGAAGAGATAGAGAGAATAGTTTCAAGAAGAGCGCACATAAAAAGAGAGGCAGAGAGTAAGAGGAAGAAGAGATAGGGTTGGAGGAGGAGGAAGATAAGGGAGGGGTAGAGATGGAGAACACTGGGGGGGTGGAGGGCTAGTGTAGTAGACTATTCCCACAAGATAACAGATCTCATGGCACTCCCTAGGGGAAAATCATGACTGGGGGTGGGAGCCAGCGCACAGACAATTCCCACTAGATAAGGTATTAAGGCTTCCCTAGGGACGGAGGGTAGCGGGAGAGAGGGGGGGAGAAAGAGAGAGTGAGAGATAGAGGAGGGGGGGGAGGGTAGAGGGGGAGAGAGGGGGGAGAAAGAGGGGGTAGAGAGAGAGAGGGGGAGAGAGGAAGAAAGGAGAAAGGGTAGGGAGAGAGAGGGGGGGGTAGGGGGGGAGAAAGGGGGGTAGAGAGAGAGGCGGGGAGAGGGTAGAGGGGTAGAGGGTAGTGGAGGAGAAACAGGGGAAGAGCATGGTAACAAATCTCCGACGTCACAGCGTTCGAGTTGCAATGTTGACCCCTACTGGATTACAGTGTGAACTGTAGACAGGGTTCAGGCACCAGATAAAACTCCAGCTACATTACTGTGGTTCACGTGAGGAGCCGCTGCAATGCAAGGTGTCGGGTTATATATGGAACTGACACACACTCTAAATCAAATGTACTAGCTATCAGGAGTTGTGATCAACACGTACCTTGCAATGTAGCCACTTGTAAAAATCTACATATACAGTCAACTTTTTTCACAGTGGCACATTGCTATTTTCTCATTGCTATTTTAAATACTGATTATATTGGGGAATGTTTGATCCATGTGTAGGGCTAATCTTCGGGCGGAACAATCAGCAGTCACACATCAGACTAACGTTGGGTCCAAGCCAGACGTTTGCAGTGTCTGCAGGTGGCAGTGTGAGGTCTCGCTGGATATCTACAGCCTCAGCATGTGTTTGGAGATTCAGAGTGTGGGGTGCGTTTGATATCTACTCCCTTACCTGTGTTGGGGAGCTTCCTGCGGTTGTGCAGGGCGTCTGGGTGGGGCAGGCTGTAGAGGGTGATGTGGCCGTTTGAGGTGGCTACCGCTAACAGACCCAGCCGAGGCAGCAAAGGATCCTGGGACATGAAAAACCAAAAAAAGAAAGAAAATAAACGTTGTTTAGGATAAAGATCATTTTTGTTGACAGTATTCCATGAAAGTATGAATATGCTGACAGGCACGTTTTACAGAATGCGTTACACAGCTTAAACTTTACTTTAGCGGTTCAGCACTGTGTATGTGTGTGTGTGTGTGTGTGTGTGTGAATCTACATGCGTGAGTGTGTGGATACGGGTACGATTGTTATGTGTATATCTGTGATTGTGTGTGTGTGTGTGTGTGTGTATGTGATCATGTGTTTGACTGTGTGTATGATTATGTGTGTGTGTGTGTATGATTATGTGTGTGTGTGTGTGCGTGCATGCGTGCGTGCATGCGTGCGTGCGTGCGTGTGTGTGTGCTTTCACCTTGCGGCTGGTGCTGGCCAGTTCCCATGCTCCAGAGGGACACCACTTGAGGACCCAGACGGTGCCTTTGTCCTGAGCCAGACCATAGGAGAGACTGGGACACGACGAGGGTCTGCCAACGGACAACGTCCATGAAGACAGGAGCGAGGAAAGAAAAGGAAAAGAGAAACAGAGAGAGAGAGAGAGAGAGTGGAGGAGGCCAGATAGAGAGAAAGAGAGAGAGAAAACGAAAGAGGAGAGAAAAATAGAGAGAGAAAAGAGAAAGAAGAGAGAGAACAGATAGCGAAAGAGTGAGAGAGGATAAATGAAAGGGAGAGGCGATAGAAAAGAGAGGGAGTGAAAGAGAGATAATAGAGAGAAGGAATGTGAAGAGAGAGAGAAGAAGAGGTGAAAGAAAGAGAGAAAGAACAAAAAGCATAAGGATGGATGAAGTTACAAGTCAGAAGACGAGAGAAATTTTAAAGATTTTCATCCAACGCTATCATCCAAAGCCACAGTTAGCCCCGGGTAGCCATAGGAGCATAGTTAAGATGTTTGAATCAAAATCAAGATGGTCTCTTTAAAGTGACAGTTGCTTTGTAGTGACAGTTCAGTCAGTCTGGGAAGCGCTGGATCCTTACCTGGTGTCGTACTGTAGCTGACCCAGACTCCAGATCTGCACCAGCCCCGGATTGGCGTACACGCCGCTGACTAAGTGCTGCTCGTCGGCATGGCGATGGGTGGACAGGGCTACGTGCTGGGTTGCCACGGAGCCGTCGGGACACGGACACCAGTCCATAGCCCAGACCGGACCCCCTGTGTAGAAGGACATGTCCCAGCGCTCCGGGTGAGCTGGAACACCCTCAAACCTAAAAGGGAAAGATTCAAGGAGTAATACAAAACAAAATAATCAGTACCAGTCCAAAGTTTGGACACACTTACTCATTCAAGTGAATGGGAAAGTGTGTTCAAACTTTGGACTGGTACTGTATATCAGCACAATTAAACTGTTTATCAGAGAACACAGTGGTTTAGCCCACTGAATTGTATTCTTATATAATTTTTTTTTGAAAGAACACTTTAATAAAATCTTTTGATTTGGATGGTAAAATTACAAGTCAACCTATGCCCTCTTCAGTAACGGATAGTTTGCCTTTAATTTGTGAGTTAGCTAGCACAACCTTGTGTGTGTGCAGGTTAATCCCAGACAGCCAGTTATCGCATATAATCCATTAATACATTACCTAGATTAGTGAATTTGTTCCTTTTTATCTGTCAAAAATGCTTATTTCCAATGAATAAGTAACTATGGTTAGTGAGTTAGGGTCAGTCGGTAACGAATACCTGTTGAGTTTATAAAACGGTGGAGGGACCTCGCGAATGCCTTCTCTAGAGATCGTGAACGAAGGAGCCTGCAACTCCTGAGGTAAATACGGCTCTGACTCACTGCGGAAAGAGGACATACATACAGGCACATAAACACACACACACACACACGCACACACACACGCACACACACACACACACACACACACACACACACACACACACACACACATTAAACCACACACGCACACACTCCCAGTGTAAGTTATTAAATAAAAACACAACTATTAGGCCTATCTTAAGAATTTTTGCCAAAAAAAGGTCATTTGTATGAGGACACATGCCTCTGGTAGCATAATACAGGTACATATTTAAATTACTAGTAAACACAAATAATAGTACACTAAACTGGGGTTTTGCGTATTATTCCACTACACACATACCTTTCTGTTAAAAACGTCCAGTGCTTCTCAGAGGGAATCCACTCAGGAAACACCCAGGCGTTGCAATACTCATCACGACTGAAAGAAAACACCGAGTCAGAGACATAACAGTGCAAAGACTATATTGTACAAACAAAGACTATACTGTACAAACAAAGACTATATTGTACAAACAAAGACTATACCCTACAAACAATCAGTAACGGCAGACATGAAGATTTGAGTGTGCCAGCACAAAGACCCGTGGACACAGGAAACGGGTATGCAATAAGAAACAAAGCAACATAAATATACACACATTTACAACACTGCCAGGCACAGGCTGAGAGCAAAATCAAAACAGCAAGGATTTGCTGGGCAGTGTGGTGGCTCAGTGGTTAGCACTGTTGCCACACAGCAAGAAGGTCCTTGGTTCGAACCCCTGTTGACCAAGGGCCTTTCTGTGTTGAGTTTGCGTGTTCTCCCCATGTTTGTGTGACTTTCCTCCAACAAAAAACACGAGTTAATACTGCCGTCAGTGCCCTGACTAGGCACTGCCAATCCAACTGGAGTCAGTGTGTGTATCCGATCCGTGTGTGCAAAAAGTCTGTTGCGATATGTTGCCGCAAATTGGCTGCCATGGTATGTTGTTGCTACGTGATAGCTGTCTGTCAATCCATTCGTTGTGTGTTCCTAATGGGCAACCAATTTGTAAAGCACTTTGAGTCCTGAGAAAAGCGCTAAAAACTATGAATTCTTATTAAAACAGTGTTTCTAACATCCCCTATTGAATGTGGTACTGAACTCACTTTCATTCAGAAATTTGTGACATGTTTCTAAATTTGGATCATCTTAACGTAAAAAAGTTTCGCTTATTTAATATAGGCCTCAAAATAACAATGGGAGAGACTAGCAAGACTTACATTACTACCATGCTGAACTTCGAACTTAGTGGCAGCCTAGTTGGTAGGACTGCTCCCCGGAGACCAATAACAGGTCATTAGTTCAAATACCACCTGGGAACACCACCACTACTGTGCCCTTGAGCAAGGCACTTAAGCCTAAATTGCTCAAGGGGGACACATCCCAGTAATCTCATTGTAAGTCGCTTTGGATAAAAGTGTCTGCTTAATCACGAAAATGTAGAGTGAAAGTAACTTACAATTCCTTGGTGGCGCGGTTGCAGTTCCAGACGGGTTGCATGGCGTTGTTGGACAGTCCGTTACGCGCGGTGCCTGGGTGCTTGCCCCTAGTTATCTAAGACAGACAAAAACAAAAGTTCTAACACTGATACAGACTGAGGACAAATATTAATGAACTACTTTGTTTTTAGGGTAATTGGACACTAAAAATATAATATCAAAGAAAAACCAACATAGTTAATTGTTTTAACTGATAACTTCGAACCCTAGTCTGTCAAACACTGTTAGCTAATAGCTACAGTTAGAACCTAAGTCATATTGATGCTTAAAGCGGATTACTACTCTGATCTGAATTAATCATATAGACGCTATTAGCTAGTAACTATAGTTAGGAACCATAGCCATAGATGATTTTAGCTGACCACTGCAGTTACAATCTCAGTCATAAAGACACTGCAAGCTTACGCATTGTTACTGTTAAGCTGTAGGATTGAGGACACAAACTAACTTTGTAGTTCAGGGAAAAACCCTTCGCTGGGCTTCTCTTCTTCCTCTCAAACTCCAAGTCCGAATCGGAATCCAAACCGTCGTCCGTCTCGCTCCGCTCCTCCTCTTCATCATCGTCATCATCGTCATCACCACCCCCACCGGCTTCAACGTCAGGGACGAAGTCCTCGTCTGCCGCCTTGTTGTCACTGTCACTGTCGAAGTCAGGGGCCTTTCTCTTCCTGCCGCGACCCCTTTTCCTCTCATTGGTGCCCGGGTCCTTTCCAGTGGTCCTGGAGTCCCCGGACGCAAACTCCAGCTCGATGGGATCTGCTAGATCAGCATTAGCTAGGGAGTGGAGGTATTTCAAAGCCCTTAAAAAAAAAAGAAGGGAAAATGGACAGAAAAAAGCGTTCGCGAGACTTTGTTTGCTAGGTAGAGCTAGGATTTATTTTAATTTTTTTAAGAAACAAATAATTGTCGAAGTAATTCACGAATAGGAGAGATGCTACCACAATCTGCTGGAAAAGGGAGTGGGCCTGTATTTGCCCAGTGTAATTTCTCATTGGCTGAGGGTAGGGTAATATAGAGTTTGTGGATTGGTTTTGTCTGGTGAAGGAGATGGTCCTCAAAATACCTGCTCTGACCAGTTCCCCTCCACACTCTCTCTCTCCTCTCCTCCTCCACTCTCTCTGTATTTTTCTCTTCTCTCATCATTGTTGCAGTCAACCTCCTGCTACTGTCGCAGTTAAACATAGACAGGGCTGTAGAATTAGATTGACTAGACTGGACAGAGGGCACAGTACCATGGCAGGTGGTGTTGCGTGGTTTACGAATTCTACGCACAAAATGCGGTCCAAGTTGACCAATAAAAGGCAGGTGAGTTTCAGTTAACTCAGATTACCCAATTTAAGATCTCATCGGCCTGCACTTCCTATATCAATCATCTACGTTTGATCATTATCATTTTCTTCTTGTGATTTGAAACATTAGCAAAAAAAAAATACAATAACCAAAAAAAAAAAGGAAAAATACATTTCTGATAACATCATTTTTATTTTGTCCATACCCTAAACTAAACTAAGACTGCTTTAAAAAACTACAATCCCCATGTATCTGTTTACTACTTATGCTTGTGATGTCACTCACGCTTTAGCCGCGCCTCTCCTCGGCCGTCCACAGGGCGTGGTCTCTTCAGGTACCTCTGGGGTGTCCACCTGGTCCTCCCTCACTTCCTGTTCCTTTTTCTTGCTGACATGTGACTTCCTGTTTGTTTTCTTTCCCTCAGGCTCCTTCTCCTCGCTACAAGTGACGTCCTTTGCCTTACCTCGCGGCGTTTTCTTCTCTGGCGTCTTTTCATCGGGGGTTCTCACAGGAGTCTTTTTGGCAGGTGTTTTTTTATCAGACGTTTTTCTCACAGGAGTCTTTTTGGCAGGTGTCTTTTTATCAGACGTTTTTCTTACAGGAGTCTTTTTGGCAGGTGTCTTTCTACGAGGGTTTGTAGGGGGGTCTTTAACAGTGTCCTTTGTACTCTCTCCGTCAGCCTGAGGGGTTTTCTTGGCAGAGCTCTTTCTAGCTGGCTTGTCGTGGGTGCTCTTTTTGGCAGGGGTCCTCTTGCCTGGATTTTCTCTAGGGCTTTCTTTGGCAGGCTCTGTGTCGGTTTCATAGTCATTGTATTTGGGATTTTTTCTGCGTGGCCGACCTCCCAGTTTGGGTGTTGAATTTGAGGACTCTTCCAAAGGCTGTTCTCGGTCTGGGGGGGGGGGCGGGGGGGTAAATACATTATTTTATGTGTTTTTTCACCCACACTCAAATGAATTACAGCACTGAAATATTGTTCACATCTACGTTTTGTAATTCTTAAAAATGCTATGATTTAAAGATTTTAGGTTCATAAATAACTTGTCACCCCTATGCTTAGTGCTGCTCATGTGGCTCAGTTGGTTAGGGCACTACATTTATAGCAAGAAGGTTTATGGTTTGAATCCAACCATGACCTTAACGATAGAGTACTGCACATATAATATATGAAAATAAGTATTCCCGATTGTAAACAGTACAATTTTACTCTATAAATAATTAGGCCAGTCAGTCTTGCTTATACTATTTTGCCAGTTTACTTTTGTTGACACAACCTCCTGTGAAGCAACTTTTATTCAGATCTCTACTGCAATAAAAAAGCAGACGACTAAAGGCTGAGACTTTTCCAATACCTTTGTCTGAAAAAGCATTCATGTTCTTTTCATCGGTGGATCGGATAATGTCATTTTGCTCCTGCGTCTCCTCTCCTTTTGGTAACCCCATGTTGTCCGTACTCTCCGCAGCTTCTTCCAACGTCCGGTCAACTTCGGCCATCAACACTCAGTCGGTAGTTTCACTGCAGCTTGCTGGCACTCTTCTAAAGAAAATTATTATCTACATTTGTTAAGACTCACCAAAAGAGAAGATTGAGATAGAACTAGACAGAAAAGGATAGAGATACGGAAAACGGGGTGGACTGGAAAGAAAATTAGTGAGAGTTTTGATTAGTTGGCTGTTGAAATAATTTAAGTGTTGGTGTGACTGAGTCAACTAGCTAGCTAAAGTCAGCATGTAGCAGCAGGCAACTCAACTGAGTGCTTATGAGAAATTAACCAACTGTATATCTACAACACTTGAAACGCTGCAATTAGTTCTAGACCAAAGATCGGACCAAACCGTCTAGCCTGATTAGCCAACTTTCTTGAAATGTTGGCTAAATATTTAATTTCATAGTTCTAGCTAGCTAGTAGTGGCTAGCATGTCCTTGAGCTGTTGCTCCAGGTTAGTTTACAACGTTCAGCATAGAACTGTCCAGGCTGTCAGTGACCAATATTCGATACTAGCGTTCAGTCAGCCGGTGTTGGTAATGTCAATGACGTGATACTGTCCAGCTATCGTTAGCTCACAAGCTAACTTGCTAAATGTAGCTATTAACTGTTTGTGCCAACATTGGCCAAAAACAGAATTATCTTCAGAGCTAGGAAACTAGGGTATCATATATTTACCTTCTGAAATAATAGCTACCTTAGGTCACTAAAGACATGGGGATAATCCCACTAGTGTTCTTTGCATCCCCGGTGGCGCAAGCTGAAAGACCTCGTTCTCACCAACATGGCCTTAGTCACTTCCTTCCATGGATCGAATCCCCAAACCAGCATCACGTCAACGGTTAAAATTCTCTAAGTGTATGTTACTGTAAAAATGAACAACGAATATTACTTACCCCTTTGATCAAATAGTTTCCAGTTGCTAAACTATACAGTTATCTGTTTATTCAACTGTTACAAAATAGCAAACGTGGCGCACCGCCATGCTATTGTGCTCGCATATCAGGCGTTATTTGGCTGCCTCCTTCTGGTGGAAAAGGAACACAACGTAAAAAGACAGCTGCAATACACCTAACTGCCACAGAAGGACTGTATGGATACATATCGCTGATCTCTATTGCTCTCAATCACATACAAAACAAAAATACTAAGAACTTGAGTCGAGGTCTAACCAAATAAGAAAAAAGTAACAAGTACAAGTTTAAGTTTATTTTCAGCTGTTATAGCACTGCTCCTACTTGAAATAGCAGCAGATAATTTCTAAAAAGAAAAGTAGCAAATAATGCATTTATATTACAGGTTAATAATGATATACCAAATTTTTAACAATACTTTTTTGATGACTAAAAATTAAGCCCAAAATATTATTAAATGAAGTGCTATGTGATCTACCCTCATTTTTTGGGGGCGGAGGGCTAACATTACTTAGCCTCATTGTAACATAATCGAGAGTACGCTGTTTTTATTTATTCTCAGTAAGGTTTAAAAAAAAACAAAAAACAATGATCACAGGATACGTTTGATATGTCCATCCTCAGATTATCGTAATGCGCACACAGAGCTCTAAAACCTTTTTTGTACAAAAGCCAATGGATTTATCAAAGACGTCTATTCATAGCAAGAGCAGCAACTAGTCATGTCACTTCGACAGTTAACAAAAAAGTGCATGCATGATCTCTCTAGTTTTGGTCATGAGCATAACAGACACAGGCTAGTGTTTCTATACCACAGACATAGGTTGTTATGGTTACAAAAGGCATCCAATGAATACAACATAAAGGGAAAAATGCACTTGAAACAGAAGTCGAACAATTTGAACAAAAATATTTTCCTATTAAGATAGTTTTTTTTTTTTTTTTTTACATTGTTAAGGGGTTTGCTAGTTAACAATCTTCAATCTTTCTGTCTCGAATAACGACTCACCCCTCCCCAAAATACGCTTATTTCTTTCCTGATTCCTCACAGGTTTCTTGGAACAGAAGTGCACTGACACAAAAATATCAACAAGAGTAAAGAACAAACAAAAATACATTTACATAAAATGTGTAGAGGAATACCGTACAAACAGGAAGTAAAATAAATGAAGACAAATTCCCCTAATTCCCTTCTGCTATATCGTCTTGACTGTATGAAAGACAGACGACTAGTAAACTAAATTAGATCTGAAATCTTAGCATCAAAGACACACAACCACCGACAGCCAGTCACTTACCATACACCACTATATCAAAGATATTATAAAAAGGCAGATTACATGAACACCACATGCTACTGGTTAAATATGTCTCTAGGAGTAGAGGTCACACATGGTAAGGTTATCATTCTAGAGGGTTTCGTAAAGGAAGGCCATCTGCAATCTCTCACGAATCAAAAGATCTACGGGTTCATCGGAATCTTTTTTATAGATTACTTGAGTTTGTTGGATAAGGTCTTGAGCGTGTGCACCTCATCGGAGCCCCAAAAAAAATACAGATAAAGGAATTGAATTCCGCCATATTTTTTTTTTTATGAATCAGGGCTTGATAATCATTTAGGACTCAAAAGAGTTGACAATCTATGGCATGGTGATATTTAATGAGACAATACAAGATGATCTAGTCATAGATCTGATCAAATCTACCCATAAGAGACTTGATAGGTACAAGCCCTGCTAGACTCGTCCTAGGTCATCACTATTCTGATAAGCTTGGTAGATACATGCCCTTGTCACACTGGTCTTAGATCAGCATTAATACTCTCACAGGTTTGTTGTAATCTAATACCTAGATCGGTTTAAATCCTATTAAGAATGATATAATACAAAAAGACCTAGGCATATGAGAGCCTTTCCCTTCTTAGAATGTGAAGACCATAGAAATAGACTTCTAGAGATCTATATCAATGGTGATGACTGTAGAATATGTGAATGAGTGGTAGGACGTTATATAGATCCATACTCTCTAGGCATACAATTCTGTATTTAAGTACAAGCCAACGTATAAACATTAGAAAATACTATGGTATTCTTTTTTTTAAGGTAAAAAAAAAAGGTTTGTAAAGTAAACAGAAAGTCAGACAAAATAGCAGTCGTTATAATTATTATCAAACTTCTTAAAAGAATATAAGACATTTAAAAGTTGGCTGAATCAAAGTGTATAAGCATAAACGTAGACACACACACACCTCAGGGCAATGCCTTTTCTGCGTTTTCATAGCAACCTAGTCTTTCATAGCAACCTAGTCTTGCCAAGGCCAACAACGTGCAAGCCTAGGTAAAAACAGGGTTGATATCACTATTTTATATAACATAGTTTGACAGTAAACCTTTGAAGCAAAGAGAAGCATCTTTCTGTGGGAAATAAAAATAAAAAACAATATGGGAATTTTAGGTGGTTGCTGTGTTAACCAGGTATCAGCCTCAAGCAGAGAAAGCTGTATGTGCTCCAATGTATGGAATCTCATCCACAAAGAAAAGTGTCTCTCTCTCTCTCTCTCTCGTAGACAGCATCTCGATGACCTAAAAATGACCTCCTCTTCTTGTTCTCTCTCTGTCAATCTGAGCTGATCTAAAAACAATAGACAGAGAAAAAGCTACGCAGTGAATAAAAAGGTCAGCCAATGATCTGCCTCCAACTTTCAACAAAACAGGTGTATGACATTAGCTCAGTTCAAGGAGACGAGACGAGGAAAGGTGGCAAGGAAAGGAAGTCATAAGACTATCGGGTCGGTCGGTCGTTCACTTTTTTTTTTTTTTTTTCAGGTGTCGTTCCTCGGTCGCTTAGCAACCTCACTGTTGGCCTCCATGATCCCGGGTCTCTTGAGAGACCATTGGTCAAACTGTCTCGGTCCCTCAACATGCTCCTCGACCTCCGATTCACTGCTGGATGTGCCACTGCTACTGCTAGTCCCGCCGAACGTTGCAAACGACTCTTTCCTCTTCCCGTTCCCTTTCCTTTTCCCTCCTTTCTCCTTCCTCTTCCCGCCGATCCTGTCCCCCAGCCCCGACCCGATGGCGGGCTTGTCCATCGGCACCATCTCCCCGGCCGCGGTCGGGCCGCCCAGGTCCGGCCCGCCCTGGATGACCCGGCGGGCCACGTCCACCCAGGGCTCCAGGGGGGTGTAGTGGAGGACGGGTTGGTGCTGCTCTGGATGGGGAGGGGGCAGATGGGGAAGGAGAAGCTGCTGATCCAGGAGCGGGGGAGGAGGCTGCTGCTGCTGGGCTGGGTGCGGTGGCAGGTGGAGGTGTGGAGGTGGTGGTTGTTGTTGGTGGTGGTGGTGGTGGTGCTGGGGGTCGTGGTGGAGGTGGGGCTGGTGATGGTGGTGTAGCTGGTGCTGGTTCAAGAGGAGAGTGACAGAGATTAGTGGAACAGAATGGGAACGGAACAGAATGAAGTTATATAGATTAGTGCAACAGAACCGAACCCAATAGGATCTAACATTTTGTAAAACAATGGCTTGACATAGATTATTGTAACAGAATCATACAAAATAGAATACAATCTAATAGAATTAGACATAAATTAAATTAAAAACAATATAAGAGAAAAATTATCTAAGGCCCGGTTTCCTGCACCGGCATTAAGCCTAGTTCTAGACTAAATCTCACTGTCAATAGAGATTCTCCATTGAAAATGTTTTTTAGTCTAGGACTTGGCTTAATCCCTGTACGGGAAACCTAAGCCTAAGTATAACAGAAGTGAACATAACAAGTGAACATAAATAATAATAATAAAACAATATCGAAATAATAGATAGATCTACTGCTTGTGTTTCTATAATACAGCTGGGATGGTTTGTGTCACCTGATGATGATGATGATGATGATGGTGTTGATGGTGGAGGTTTTGTTGGTGATGAAGGTGATGTTGGTGGTACTGATCGATGATCTGCTGGTCCACGTTGTGGACAAACTCCTTGGGTTTGTTCTTTAGGAACTTCTCAAACTTGGCGCAGGCTTTCTTGTTGGTCACAAACCAGTCCTGTGTTTGAATACAGGGAGAGAGAAAATTAAAATAATATATTTTTTAAATGCAAATGTAAACATTTAACATAAAAAATTAAATAATGCAGTGACCATATGCAGTATGTTAGAGGTTTTACTTGAGAGTGGACAGAGTTGATATGGTATTTCACGCCGCTCTCAGAATTAAACTCCTTGTTACATATCAGACACCTGTATTTCCCTGCCTCAAAGTCACCCTGCAAAAACACAACAGAACACAGAGGAGCAGTTCAGTCATTTAGCGTCACACGTTGAATCCTGTAAAACGTGACAAACACAAACACAGTAATGTATTTTAGTTTAAATCGAATAGTTATTTCAGCCTTTTATGATACTTGATAAGTGTCTTTGATGCGACGTGTGTAAAGTGTGTGTGTGTGTGTGTGTGTGTGAGAGAGAGAGAGAAAGGTTGGTTTAGCCTTACCCTGGTGCAGAGACCAAGGTGGGCTTTAAGTCCAGACACACTAGTGTAGACACAGTCGCAGCCCTAGAGGAAAAAAAAAACAGATTTAAAGTTTAACATTTCAAAAATACACAGGAAAGTGTTATAATATCCATGGTGCAATAATTATTATTACAACTGAATCTACTTCAGACACGTTGGTTTAGTCACAGTCAAAGCCCTGGGAAAAAAAAAACAGCGCTAAAGTTTAACATTTCGAAAGTACACAGGTCACATGCCTAGTGACAAGGACTCCTTTAGGGATTGATTTTCTATTTCAGACACACTTTTGTAAACCCACTCTCAGTCCCTGGGGAAGAAAAGACATGGTACATATTGTTGGACTATTATAGAGTTTGTAACAAAAATAAACTGTGTAAAAGACCAGTTCCATTATATCTGAGAAGACATGGTACATTTTGTTGGACTATTATAGAGTTTGTAACAAAAATAAACTGTGTAAAAGACCAGTTCCATTATATCTGAGAAGACATGGTTTGTTTGACTATTATAAAGTTTGCAACAAACAAAACTGCGTAAAAGGCCATCTCCATTGTACCTGGTTGGGACACTGGACCTTCCTCTGTAGTTTGACCTCGTTTTTCCACTTCCTCAGAACTTCCTGGCTGAAGGCAGGCAGGCCTGGCCGTGCATACTTTAACTGCAAATAAAACAAATCATAAACAAATATTAATATTTAACAGATAATAACAAATAAAACAAATATGTATCAACAGATAATTAAAAATAAAACCACCTTCAATGTAAAGACAAAAATTGTAAATACGTTAAGCCATTAAAAACAAGTTACAGGGAAGTTAAATTAATTTGAAGTAAATAAAAACGTGTTGGTATCTTATTTCTCCTACCTTCCTGTATCCCCAACACTCCTTCTCTCCTCTCTCTCTCTTCTACTTCACCTTCCCCCTGTTTATCCTGTCCTCCACCTCGTCTCTGTTATCCCCTGCTCCTCCTTTTCTATTCTCTCTCTCTCTTATCCATCCTCATCCCCCTGTTAATCCTGTCCTCCACTCCCCCTATGTTCCCCCCTTCTCCTCTCCTATCATTTCCCTTTCTTCTACCTCATCCTCTCCATCCCTTGTTTATCCTGTCCTCCACTCCTCCTCTCTGTACACCTCTTTCACATCTGTACAACTCACCGCCTTCTCCCTCATTCTCCCTTTCCTACTGCGCTTCATGTTAGCCAACACCAGGTATTATAAACCTGTTTTCTTTGGTCAACGGTCGGACACTCCCTTTTGGCCCTCTATCTATTATTTATTTCTCCTCCTTCATCCCAGCTCCCTTTTCCTCCTGTCCTCCTCCTCCTCCTCTCTTTCCTCTCCTCCACCTCCTCCCTCTTTACCTTCTTGTCGTCCGGCACCAGGTCCTTGAGGACCTTCCTCTTGGGCCATTCCTTGGACAGCTCGTCGTTGGCTATCTCTGCCAGGTGGAAGTCGGCTACCTGGGCAGACATGCGTTTGATGCGTCCGCTGGCCGTTCTTTCTGGGTTGGTTTCCCTCTCTGCCTTAATGGCCTCCTCTTCCTCACTTGGCTGGGGAACCTGCTACGGTCAAAGAAAAACATTCATAACACATAAATACATAGTTTATAATACAGAGTTCTTTTATACAGTACTGTGCAAAAGTTTTAGGCAGGTGTAAAGTCTTTAAAGTTAGGAAAAGATATAAATATATTAACATATGAACGTTAATTGTTTATTTTTTATCAATTCATAAAATACAAAGCGAGGGCAAAGCAAATCTGTCCCAAATCAACATTTGGTGTGACCACCCTTTGCCTTCAAAACCGCATCCCGTGCCTAAAACCTATGCACAGTACTGTATAATACTTACAGCGTACAGCAAGAGTCTGTTAGGATGTACAGAATCAGTGGATCCCTTCGGCCAATGAACACCCTCGACAGTCATTACTTACAAATATTACATAGTTAATAAACGAGGATTTTTTTCTTTTAAGACTTAAAATAGAATATTGTAGTTTGAGTCAACAGTAATAGTTAGTTTAGTGTGAATCCGAGAGAGAGCAAACACCACTTTTTGATATGTTATAAGCCTGCAGTATTTTTCTTTGTTGAAAGGCTTTCAATGTTTTTGCAATATATCTTATTAATTACCTAGCAAGTAAATAATTTATAATGAGTAAATTATACAGAACAATTAAGGTTTTATGATGAAACGGTGACGTTTAGGTTTCAAGTATTTCAAAGTAGGAGTCCAGAAAAACTCTAGTATCAGACTTTTTAACATATGCTGGCATCGACGATAGTTCTTAATTATATATGTCTTTTACAACGTATCTGGAGGGATCTTAGTGATTTTTATTAATGTTTTATGTTGGGATGTACTAACCGGAGCGTGCTCAGATTTCAGATGGTACTCCAAACCAGCCTTGGACTTGTAGGCCTTGCCGCAGTGTGAACAGTTCAACACCATCTTCTCCAGCTCAGACTCCAACTTACCACACTTCCTCATGTGGTACATGTAGCCCATGATACTGGTGAAGCTACCCGTGCAGCCCTGCCATGCAAAACAAACACACTTTAAACTGAATTGGGGGTAGGACCGGCCATTGTGAATCATCTATAGGGAGCGCTTGATTCATCTTATTGGACATGCTACTATGTCTCAAAAGTAAATAAACGTTATGTAATCTCGAGACATTGCCACATAAGTAGGAAGGGATCTGGTGCTTACTGTGAAATTTTAACTGGCTTGACGATACTCACCTCTTTGGAACATTTTAATTTGCCAAGTCTCTTTAGAATCTTTCTGAGTTTATCCTTCATTGTGTGGTCATCAAGGCCGTTTGCATCTTCAGGTGATGGCTGGAGGGAGAAACAAATATCAGAATAAATCTTTTGTTTATCTTTCATTTGAAAAACGTATTCATCCATATCATAGTTTGCCGATAATTACACCTTTCCCTTTGTTAATGTGACTAATTAAGTTAATGTTTTGCTTCTACATAAGTGACATATAGTTTAACAGTTAGTTTAACAGTAGCTTAACATCTGATTCACATATGAAATAGTCCAAGCCATGCTGGGTTGAAAAGTGGGAGAGGAAATATGTTGGAATTATTGGAAAGACATAAAGAAACACATGGATTCTAATAGCCTTAAATACGTATGTTTCCCATTTCCAATTTTTCCTACAATTCATTACAGAGCCAAAGGAGGCGTGGACTTAAGACAGCACGACCATACCAGGTTACTATGGTCAGCCATGATGTGATACTTCATGCCCGTCGAAGACTTCAGTTGTTTCCCGCAGTGTTGACAGGTGAACGGATGCTACACACAACAAAAGACATGTATGTCAATAATTACTGATAAAACAGTCATAGAGTATAAAGTATATGCTTACCTTAGATTACATAGTCGTATATTTGGGATAAAAAAAAGTGTAAGCCTTTTATTGTTGATCCATACATAGAAAAGGTAAATAATACACTTTATAGGATTGGATAGCTTTCTGTAGGCTTTTGCCAACTGTAACACACATACACATTTCCTGTATGTGCGTCAATATATCGATTAATAAATCAATCACCACTGCCACCAATATAAAGTGATAAGTAAGTCTGCAAAACAATAATAAAAGTACTTCTTAAACGGCAATTGGTTCAAATACATGGACATTTTTGCTATTTTTCTCAATATTATAGACAAAAAACCCGGTTTCCCCCAGCTGGATGATTGTGATGCACTTGTTGTCTTAACTGCTTTTTGACTTTGTTAACTTAGATTCAGATACCGACGCACAACTGAAGTAGAACTGATCATGTAAGCCACTTTGAATTAAAGCTAAATGACTTGTAACGTAAGAGGCAGTAAAGTGAGCACACACAGACACACACAGACACACACAGACACACACACGTACCAGTCGACAGTTCTCCATGTGTTTTTTCAGCCCCTCCACAGTCTTTCTGCTCACGCTCTTACACTTGGGGCACGTGACCCGGCCTTTGGCCAGGATCTGCAGCTGCCAGCGCTCCTCCTGACTCCCTGTCGACCAAACAACACAACCACGGTTGTCATGACTGCGGAATTTTGCGATAGCGACCAATCACAAGTACTGAATATCTCAACAGAGGTTGCATTTGTGTTATAGAAAAAGGTGAAATTTTCTACAGGAAATTTATATTGTATAATAAGAGTTTGGTAAAGACGTGGTAAAGATGGTAAAGATTGGTAAAGACGTTTGAAAATAAGACAGAGATAATGACAAAATTTTGACTGACAGACAGACAGACAGACAGACAGACAGACAGACAGACAGACAGACAGACAGACAGACAGACAGACAGACAGACAGACAGACAGACAGACAGACAGACAGACAGACAGACAGACAGAGTTGGCAGTGAGGAAGACAGACAGACAGACAGAATGGTAAATAGGTAAAAAAATAAAATTAAAGGAGTGGGAGAAATTGAGAGAATGTGTGAGAGAGAAAGAGAGAAAGAGAGAGAGAGAAAGAAAGATACACAAGTGCTTGTTTTTTTTTCTCCTCGTTGGAAAAGGCACACAGAGAGACATAGAGAAATGACACATAGATGTCACGATTCATTCATATCTGTGGTCACCTGGAGGGTAGACAGGAGGCTCCTTCTTGGTGGAGAATATCTTGGGCTTTTGTTCTTCCGTGGATTGCTCTGAGGCAGAGGATGGCGGTATGGAGCCACTCTGAACAAGACCAACACTGAGTGGAATCGAACCTGCGTGGCCAATTAAAAACACGAAATGTATCAAATCAAATCACATTTATTTGTATGGCACGCTGGATTTAGCACATTTATTTGTATACACAAAGGCAATTCAATGTGCTTCACACAAGGCAAGCAAGTTAAAAGGTGATGAAAACGAGCTAGCCTGCTTAGCCTCTGTGGCTAACACTTGTTCAGACTGTGTGGAACATCCTATAGTCAAACACGTAGAAAAAGTTATTTGAGGGTACCGTAAATAAAACAGAAACACCTACAGAAGTAAGAGTGATTTTACTCCATAAGGAAATCCAAGAAAGTCATGAATTAGCAAGGGACATGTGTAAGTAGTAAAATGAATAAGTAACTTTTACTGTTGCTCAGTCCACTTTGAAATTTTTTTAGGGCACATTTGTTAAGACCTACTAATAATGTAGCAGATTGCATAAGACCAAAGAGGACACGTTCAGTAAGATCCAGAATCCAGATCCAGAACCCCAGTGGTCGTTTTCAGAGGATCATCGTGGTATATCAAATCACACTTTTCCAAGGTTTCTTTACAAAGCATAGTAGCATTTCAGAGATTCACAAATGTCATGGAAAGCCCAAAGATAATATAGTGCTGCAAGATGTGCTCACCTGACTCCCTGACTTCCTGGTTCTGGGGGAAGCTGATAACTGGAGCTGTTCGGTCCAGCTCCACTCTCTGTACTTTCTTCATCTGAAAATCTGACAACATCCCCCCCAAACAATTGTACATGTTTTTATTTTGCTAGTAGTCTACTATAGTTTCCTACTATCAATGATTTAGACATTTGTTCATTTATTACTTTATTTTCTTCAAATTAGATTCCAGATTATATACCAAAGGCATACTGGAAAAAAAAAACTGCTGACCAATGCATAACTACAGTAGCAATAAAGACTGTATTGACAATGTAATTTTATTTGAATTTTTTTACTTTTTAGAATGGCAATGAATGTTTTATCATGGCCATTTTGGATAGATTTTTTTAAGCTGTTTTAGTATTATTTTACACTATTGAAACTGCACATTAACTGACAACAGTAATCCTTCAAAATGTTTGCATTCAGTGTCTACAATGAAACGAAAAGCAATAAGTACCTGGTCTCCAGACATGCTGTTCTTCTGCCCTGTCTCTGCTGGTTGAATTCCAGGCTTGATCCTGCCCTCTGCCAGTGTTCCAGGTCTGCTCCGGCGCAGAGGGTGCCCTGTCTCTGCCTGGGTCCCTGCCTGGGTTCCAAGCCTGATCCTGGCCTCTGTCTCTACCCGTAGCCCAGGCTTGATCGGGGCCTCTGTCCCGGCTCGTTGTCCACGCTTGATCAGGGCCAAGGTGGCTTCTGTCTCTACCCGGAATCCAAGCATGGTCTGGACCAGGATGTCCCCTGTCCCTGCCCGAGTTCCAAGCCTGGTCTTGGGACCTGTCTCTACCCGTAGCCCAGGATTGATCCGGGCCCCTGGCATCTCTGCTTGGGTTCCAAGGCTGGTCCTGGGGAGGACCTCTCTCCCTGCCGGCGTCTGTCCCTGGAGGCCAGCAGTCTTTAGGCAACAGCCTTGGAGGTAGCCTGGCTGAGGGAGGGGCTAAGGACCCCGGGTCCACCCCATTGGACAGGCCGCTGGATGACATCATTGAACAGGAAGATTGGCTGGTTGTTGGGTATTCCGCCCCACCAACGGGCACAGTCTGGAGGTCTTCGTATCGACTTTAGTTTGGAAACAAAAACTATTTAAGTATGTAGTAATAATTAAACCCCACAATGAAATAACAAACACATATGTGGCTTAAACCAATAAAGCAGCAAACAGAAATACAATGAAATTCAAATAATTTGAAACATTTAATGCGTTACAAACACTATTTATGTTGCTTATGAACAATGGGAAACACAATATAACACAATATAATAATTGCAATAATATCAGCACCCAATAGCTAAATTTTAGACGCTAAAAAATAGAGTAACCTAAGAACTTACACAAAAGTAATATAAATATCTACATACCTTTTTCTACTATATGTTCTCTTCATCTTTAAAGCTTCTTGTGCATGAGATTCATCATTCTATAACATTCAAGCACAAAAGAGTGGAAATCTCCTGGTGTGCACAATGTTAACAGATTTCAATATTAGAACTGTGATGTAACATTGAAAAGATGAAATTTTGCGTATTTCCTGAAAATCCTTTGCAGCCTTTGACAAAATGATTTCTCTATAAAAGATTTTAAAACAAAAACTATTATGTGCATGTATAGAGAGATAGTAAACAAGAAAGAAAGAGGGCTAGATAGATGGAGTGTTTTATTGTACGCTTATTCTCACCTTGGGTGGTCCAAGACCAATCACACTCATTTGGCAAGCTCTCTCTGGCATCCGCTGCACAACTATTGATGGGAGATATACTATTAGTTCCTTTGATTTCCCACACCGAACCAAAACAAAGTATAGAGCATGAAAAAAGTAGGCCTAAATTCTAAGAACGTTTGTTTGTTTGTTGGTGTGTGTGTGTGTGTGTGTGTGTGTGTGTGAGTGTGTGTGTGAGTGTGTGTGAGTGTGTGTGTGAGTGTTCGCTTTCAAGTGTGCAAAACATGTGTTATTGGACTGCATTTCTTACATCTGGTTTAATGGACTACTCAAAAAGCTATCAGCTATGTCTATACCTGGACAGGGCACACCACTTTTCTGCTGAGGTTGCACAGTCTTCCTCTTCCTTGGCACATATGAACTCGGCATGCCCCCTCCTACATGTGAGTGGTCCATGACAGTTGTGGCTACTAACACAACTCACAGATCACCACTGGGGGAAGAAAAAAAATCATACATTTACAGAGCACAATGCTGGATCATAAATAGAACAAAAATAATAGTTTGTTTAGTGCTAGTGCATACATAACTTGTACACATGATTCAATCAACATGATCTACAGCGTGTGCGTTCTGTCTGGGATCATAGGCCTGATTAGATCTAAAATGTTAATGTCTACATAACATAGTACAGGCCACAGACCCTATAAGATTCAACATAATTCGAAAAGCAGTTGAATACTCCGTTGCGTTTTGATTATTCTGACTAGCTCTGCATAGTAACTACTCGAGTGATCTAAAAGCAACGGTGAGCAGAGAAACACAAGCCACCATCATTGTCTGCGAATAGACACAAAAAAGGGGGTCGTTTATTTTAACGAGAACAACGGAAGAAACCAAATATACCCAACCTAGATACGGATAAAATGTGACCCTAGTAAGAAACCTCACGTTACAGTCTAAACGGCCTACAGTGTAAACAACCCACTGGTTTCGATTTGTTTATTACAGTTTAGCTTCAGATAAATGACACACTCCCCTACCGTACTCTCCCTCCGCAAGGTTAGCCTCCATATCTTCCAAGCTATTTCTTCTCCTTTGCCTTTCCCCCGGCAGTACTTGAACATAGCATCCCTAGCATCGGGTAGGCTAAGTATGAGGCCTACTAAAAACACCGTAGAAATCACAGCGGATCTTTCGGAAATCTTGGGCTTAAGTGGCCCAGACAAAAATACCATCAATTCACCATATTGCATATCCTTGCGAGATTACTTCATCTTCTGGAACGCCCTCTTCGCGTAAAGAACAAATAAGGATCGCATCTCATTCACCGCGACTTTAAAAGGGGCGGGTCATTGTATACAGCCAGTGCAAACAGGTTTTTGGTTCAGAGAGGTTCAGTACAGTTTCCAGATCAGATATTTCAATGTCTTTCTTCAACCTTCCTACTCTGTTCAAGTCTAAGTTTAAGTTTTGTTTATTCTATCTGTTTAGAAAAAAAGCTGAAATTGTGTCAACAAAATACATCTGGACAAACATTATTCATTTAAATTATTTTTATTCAATTCCGTTTTTATTCTCTACTTGACATTCTGTGGTGTTCAAAAGGTCGAGGTCAAAAATGGCTAGCCAAGACAATGGTTTCGACTTTCGAGTTCGACTATAATAGGTGGTGTATTGTAATATTAGTTTCGAAACATGCTCCATTAGACGGACACGCTGTCGTACAGTGAGAGAAATGCTCCTTCTGTGGTTTCTTGGGCAACCCCACTAATTTCCCCAATACAATATTGATCTGAAGTTAACCTTTTTCCAATAGAATCTCTCCCAAAAGGAACTTGCCTTCAGACAAAATATTGTTTGCATTGTTTATTATGTAGGCTAGATAACCTTTCCCAAATTAATCTTGCCCCAACAAAATCGTGGTTCAATTAAATGTGTGTTGTGTTTGGCTCGGCTCACATTTTCCCCTTGGTTCTTCTCGTAAAAAGGCTTTATGAAGCAAAAGTGAAAGTATATTTTCACTTTCACTTTTAGACTCTGCAGTGCTTGCTACAGAGAGACACCGGATCGAGTAAGAGCAAGAACTATGTCAGATTTTCCATCCGTAAATAATAACCGAATTCCAAGGTAAATTCAACCAAATTTCAAAAGGCTAACTGTCTATTGCGAAATGGTATTTTTAATTAAATTATTTTTGGGACCACACTCAAAATATACGCCATACGTACAAGCCGATCTATTCTTAAATGACCAGGGAAGTGGCACAAATGCTTATTTTTTCGGCAGTGGGTTTATTATGAGTGTGTGCTGAGTCATTGACGTGAATGTAAGAGTTAGTCTACATGGGCGACTAAAAACCAAGCTTGTGCTTTTTTGTAAACAACCTATTCTTGCATGTTACCCGTAGAAATAACTGCATTGGAATAGGTAGTTAGGATTATAGAAAACATGTGAGAGAGAGAGAGAGAGAGAGAGAGAGAGAGAGAGAGAGAGAGAGAGAGAGAGAGAGAGAGAATGAAAGAGGAGAGAGAAAAGAGAGAGAACAGATGGCGAGAGAGAGAGGAGTAAATGCAAGGCAATGATGAGGACTAATGTTTATTCTACTGTATATTACCTGCTCTCGTCAAGTAAGATAAATTGAAAGATGCAAGTCAGAGCTAGATGGAGAAAGAGAGAGAGAGCGATAGATGGATGGATGGATGGATGGATGGATGGATGGATAGATAGATAGATAGATAGATAGATAGATGGATAGATAGATAGATAGATAGATAGATAGATAGATAGATAGATAGATCGATCGATAGATAGATAGATAGATAGATAGATACATAGATAGATGAGAGAAAAAGAAAGAAAGACAGAGACAATTTTCTAAAAGAAATTTCAATAACTCAACCTCTCCTTCTCAAAGCTAGTCGTATGGTACAAGTTGGAAAGTTGGAAAGATGGAAGGGAAGGGGTTGAGTTTGGGATGGGCTACTAAAGCATCAGTTACTTTCAGTTTCTTCCCACAGACCCGAACGCAGCCGTCTCGTGTCTCTGGGAGAGGAGACGATGAGGACGTTTTTTGTCTTTGAGACAGGAAAGACGTGCGGGGCTAGAGTTGAAATCTCCAATCGGCTGAAAGATGGTGGCCTGATGGAAACGGATGAAATCCAAGATTGCGATTTCGTTCTCGCACTCTGTCCGATTGTGTCCCGACCTGGGAGTGATATCGCTGTGGCTGAGAAAGAAATTCCAGGTGTTAGTACAAGAGATTAATGAAGTTGAATGAATTTCCAAACCATTTGATATCACAGATATTGGCGAAACAGGAGTTTCTCAAGTAATCTATCAATGAGGATATTCATGTTGTTGTTGCAAAGTGGATGTTAGAGGTCCAACTCAAAATCCCTTGGCTCTAGTGTTATCTTTCGATATAACTGTTGTATTGTAATGAACTATATTCATAACTGACTTAGTAATAATGTGACCATCACCTGACCTCTAAGGCTATCACAGCTCCATATTTGGGAAAAAACAGACGGTAACGTTTCAGACTGTATGGCACATGAAACCATTTTTTTTTATATACGTATATTGATTCTGTCTATTCATTTCAAGATCTAGTTTTAGGTTTATTTCTCACATGGACATTATGCAGGGAAATGTTTTGCGGCCAACTCCGCAGATATGCAAATGGAAAATGCGTATTAATAAATAAGTAGAAAAAGCAAAAGAAGGTAAGTTATGATTTAAAAGTGGCAGCAAAGTTCTCTCTCTCTCTCTCTCTCTCTCTCTCTCTCTCCCTCTCTCTCTCTCTCTCTCTCTCTCTCTCCCTTTCTCTCTCTCTCCCCCCTCTCTCTGTCTATCTCTCTCTCTCCATCCATCCATCCATCCATCCATCCATCCTTGCCCAGCCAGTCAACACATCTACAACCAGCCCTTAATGGAAATTAACCATTTTGTTCCTAGTTGGAAAACCTGTGATTATGATGGTGATGCATCACACCTTGGACCAGGATGGTGTTGTGCCTAAAGGCAACCGTCTGGTGACAAGAAGTGACGTCCAACTGACAGTGGACAGTCTGTTTCACGACAGCAAGGGCTTTCTGAAGTGTCCCTACAATGACATAGCAATCCAAGATATCCTGAAGGAAGTGAACGCACCTAGACCGGTATGCATCAAATCACAATTACAGTTACAACACATGATATAACTTTAGATATCTGATTATGTGACGACCCTCCCACTCTGCTTGAATGCTGTCAGGGGTTGCGTTCAAATACCCATTCTAGCATACTATTACACAAGTAAGCCAGAAACAGATTTAGTATGTCCCAGCACATAATATGTCAAATGCAGTAAGCCAAAAAAAAACAGGATGTCCAACAACATCCGGTCACATTTTACTGTATGCTATAGCCAGCATATTTTTCTGGCTTTTCTGACCCACAATGCATTGCGAAGCGGACGATACGTCACATCAACTCTCTGCATCGATGAAGCACCAACAATTTTCACTATGATTTTATTTTCACTATGATTGTATTGATGTACTAATGCTTGAATGGATTCATCACAAAAACCTATAACCTTGAGTCCAGTCTAGTATGTAATGTTATATTTTGATGAGTGGCGTATTGTGTGTGGATCTTGAATTGCAATTTTGTTATTTAATTAAATGTGTTTGAATCTGTTCTGTTTTGTCTGTCCCGCTAGGTTGGAAAATCGATCTCTCAATGTAAGTTATCAAAAATATACTTCCAGTTCCTGTACTCCTTTTCCCTGGCCCTACCCTAGACATTCCTGACTTTCGTAGTAAATACAAAAAATAGCAACAAACTTTACAGTAAATAAGAATGGGGGAGTTATGAAAATCTGATGAATTGTACAACTGCTGAATTTGTCAGTTGAATCAAATACATTAGGCATAAATAATGTTTGATATTTTGTTTTCTTATTTTTCAGGGCTTCAAAAACATCAATATGTAACATCTGTATGCGTAGTTACAACTGGTATTGTTTTACTGCTATCAATTGTCATGTATTTCACTCTGAAAAAAGACTAATTTGTTAGAAGCATCCAATTTATAACCACATTTAATGTACAACTTGTGACAATATGAAGTACAATTTAAGTAACCAGACAATATGAAGTACAATTTAAGTAACATTTATCCAATGTTAAAATGTAATCCAATAATAATTGTTGATATTAATTTGCATGTGAATCCTCTGTAAACACTTGAAAATGTATTTCCTTGCTGTGAGTGTTTCAGTAGTTTAATATTTTCACAGCAGGAAACTTAACCTATGTACTGTAGCATCAAGTGATATTTGGATTAGACACTTAAAGTAAACTTGTATTTGTCATAGTCTTTGTGCTTTACAACACATACATGTATTAAACACTCCTCTAATCCCACGCCAATCTTCATGTGGAATGGCACTTTGATGCATTTACAGTAAAGTTGCCAAAGGCAGCATTATGTGGGAGGGGATTTTGGTGACCGTTTGTTTGGTTTAACCATTTTTCCTAGCCGTCGCAATGAAGATGTACAGGATGCTCACGGCTGGTCACTACACAGAGCTAGTACGTGTCAGGGGCTGGGTGCCCCTTCGGCCAGCAGAGGGCGGCGCACCAGTCAAGCTCATCCTCTCCTGTGATTAGTGTCTATCAGTTTCACCTGTGTTGTGTGTGTGTGCTCCATTTAAGTCCCCCTCTTTTGTTGTCACTTTGTTCAGACATTGCATGTCATGTGCTATGTTGTTCCAGTCCTTGCTACCGAGTAAAACGCTGTATCTCTTTGAAGAGATCTTGTCAGTTACTTTGCCTCCCGTGTCTCCTTCCTTGGGTTTATTCCTTTCTTGTTTGAGTTTATCCTAGTTTGTTAGTGTAAGTCTGCGTGTGGGTTACCACGCTCCCATTCCGGCCCGTGACAGTAGGAGCAACGACTATACTCCAAATATGGGCATCTCTTTCTGATTTAGTGACACACTTCCTTGTGCCATTAAGCAATTTGTCACGGTTTCACTGGAGATTGTATCCGGTGACAGACAAAATTTGTGTTAAATATTGAGACTTCAAGAGGACTGATCTGAACCGTGATTTACCCCGTAAACATTACAATGTGCAATCAGAAGAAATGTATTGATGATACGTTAAAACAAAAAAGCTGCCCATGGTTGCTTTAAAGGCTAGCTTGGTACCAGTGTTCAAAAGAGCCATGCTGTTGGGAAGCAACTCCAGGAAAATAGACCACAGGTAATGTTTATATTGGGACATTGAATTGGTCACTGTCAAACTGCAAATATCTACCCAGCCTATTTTTATGAATCGTGTATAGCTTGTATATCCAGTTCAACACAAATCATCTGTTCTCAATGTTTTTTACACGACCAACAATGTATACTTCAGATCACATGCCTTTGATTGAGATAAGCTTCCAGATAAAACATTATGTAACTAGCCGGCTTGTTTGTACATTGTCGGTCGTGTAAAAAACATTGAGAACAGATGATTTGCGTTGAACTGGATCCTGAACTGGACTACTTTTCTGATCATTGTTGTCCAACATTGAAAAGACTGGGGTTTGAATTAAATGGTCAGTTCTGGTCAGTACTATGTTGTTAGACTGATCTGACTAGTATTTTCTCTGTGTACAGACTCTAACTCAGACTCTGTAGTCATCAATAAAATTGTACTTGATCTTTTCATGGTTTCTCCCTCTCATTAATTGGTTATTTTCTGTCATAGATTGAAATTATCCATGACACTGGTCACATCACTGCTGTAAGTGATTGGCTATGCCCAAACATACATTTTAGATGCATGCATTGTAGCTATGATGCATTGCAACTTCAGTCACTGGCATGGATGTTTCAATGCATCAGAATTATCCATTTAATAAAATATTTCTTTACCAATTTGTATTTCTACAGGTTACAGGAAGAAATGAACATTTTGTTAGAATTTTTAACAATAATAATAAACTTTTATTTATACCTGTAGTACCTCTCATAGACAAGGTTCCAAGGTGCTTAATAAAACCAGAATTAAAGAAGTATAGTACCAATCATATTGCGAGATACCACATGAATACGCTGACAAGTATCATATAAAGTATCAATAAGAATCATACATAATTGTAAAAAAATATCAAAATATTAATTCAGTAATTCTATAATTACGGCTAGCATAAGCATTGATTAGCACTTTATTTTCTTATTTCAATAGTAGCAAAGTTGTCATGAAGGACCCCTATTGATAAAAGGTAACGATTGTATATGTACTCATCCCCATTCATGGACTTCAATTACTTTTGGTCATCAAAACAGTCGTTACTGTACCTGCATCTAATCCAGATTGCGTTAAATATATCAGCTGCTAAATGACAAATGGTTTCTCAAAAGTAGACAAAAGTCTACTGTGTTTCATAGAAAGGCCATCAATCACTTGTTTTTCGGGTATCACTTCATTTGGTTTGTGTGAGCAGACAATGTAATTACAATGTGCAATGTGTAATTAGACTGAGCGTTGTGTGTGATGGCTGTTTGGTCCATTGTTTTTCGTTCTGTGTACTTAATTGGCAACCAATTTGTTTAAAGCCGTTTAAGCTGTTGAGAAAAGCGCTTGAGTCTAAATTCAAAGAATTACAATTAAATTTTTTTTTTTTTAAATTAACAAAGAGTCCTTCACATGGGCAAGAGACTAAGCACAAGTTCACACCCCAATTGCCTGCTTGCATGTAATGTTTTTCAATAATAATAAATGATAATAAAGTCTAAAAACAAACTGCCACTGTAGGCAGGCATGCCTCAAGATGACTGCGATTGCTTAAGGTTCCACAAGTAGTCATTGGCAAAGTTACAGATCTGAGCCATAGCGACTAAGACCAGGGAGCTGACATCGTGATCCATAATAAGCTCGTCACAGTAGTTCTTGACAGGCAGAATGCAGTTCAAGGGAACGCCCAACTTATTACTGCACTCCTCCATCTACGAAAAGACAAACAGTGTGATTTTAGTTTCCATCGTTTCATTGGTGATGTGTGTGTGTCCATCCTTTAAAGGGGCCCAATTATGCTTTTATTTTATTTTTTTACCTTTCCTTTAGTATGTTATATAGGTTTTTGTGCATGTAACAGGTCTGAAAAGTTACAAAGCCCATAGTCCACCCCAAAGGGAGCTACTCTCTCTCTCACAGAAAACACTGCTCCTTAACTGCTTGAAGCACCCCGTTTGTAGTCCAGCGTTTTCTTCCATAACTTATCTATGTCACTAAGTCACACATTTGAATAATGTTTCGCACACCCTCAACCAGAGCCAGTCAGAGCGGAGGCCGGCTGGTTTCGCCATGTCGTGAAAACGCTGTTTTGGTAAGCACGATGGTAAATTCCCTTTGTTTGGCCAGCTGACCAATCAGAGCAAACTGGGCTCGTTGGGAGGGGGGGCCTTAAAGAGACAGGAGCTAAAACATAGCGTTTCAGACAGAGGGTGAATAGAGGTGCTGCAAATCCAGGCAGTTTGGAAAAAATAAATAGTTTATTGAACATTAAAACACGTAAACCTATTCTAGTAGAACTCCTAAATAAAGGTATGAAAATAAAAATTTGCACAATATGGCCCCTTTAATACAAAGCAACTTTTTTGTTTTATTCTGGCAGACAAATGTTTTTCAGAATAATCACAATGGTTAATAAGAGCTAAATCAATGTCAGAATATAGAGTACACTGAAACACTTCTGTAGTCTAATTTGCTGTGTCTGAATCTCAGAGTGCGGCTGGCTGTCTGTGACTAAATGTTGTAAGACTCACCTTAGTTTTAATGGTCTTGCTTTTATAAATCATCTTCAGGTCGCCTGCAACCAGTGGACAAGCTATGTCTGGCATAGTCATGACAACAAGCTGGGGAATATCTGGTGTGGGGAAAAAATTATATTTACCTACTACTACCTTTTGCTACTTTTAAGTAGACAGCTTTTGGCAGCTGTTGGTTTAGATACTTAGGACAGTGGCACTTAGGAATATAATATAAATTTTTTGCTCAAACATTTTTTCTTTTGTTGCACTTCCATTATTGTTTTGCAAAGCATGTAAGTGTAGTTACCGAGCATACTGGCAGCCGTCCTGATCTTCTTCATTTGGTCCAAGACATTATCTGCCAGGAGGGAGATGGTGTTGCAAGACACAACACTGACCAGACAGTGAACTCTGTCATCGAGGGTGGGGCTTCTTTTGTAGCCATGCATGTCTTCCGTTAACGGGGATCTGGGGTTGAACTGACCATGATAATAAATGTTTACATTACATACATGCAGACCTAAAAACGTGCATTGGTGTAATGCATGTACAAAGGGCTGTGTTTTAAATCGCTTCCTGTGTAAACTGTGAATGGCTCACCACGTGACCATCTGGGACACGACCCTTTAGAGCGTTGACGATGTCATCGGGGTGTATTCCCGCCTCATTTTCCTCCATTCCCATTAAATCGTTGATGACAAAAGGACAAACGTCCATGCAATTTCTGATGAAGTGCGTTTTGTACTGGTGAGGACAGTTATGAATATGGACGTTAAATAATGTCATATTGGAGAAATAAATTAAATTGTGCCACAATGAACACATAAACAAAGTGTATGATTTAATGGTGTTTCTCCCATAAATCACCATTATAATATAAACAGGCCTACATACAATATTACACGTGTAAATACATAAAATGTAAACATAAGCAAATGAATGAGGTAAATAGAGTAATAACAGCACCAAAATATAAGACCATGTAGAAAACATTTCTGTCAGGACTGCTTACGGATGTTTAACTGTTTATTGCAATTGCATGGTAATACAATAAAAGTTGGCATCAAGGGTCTGCTGTTATTAATTACTTTCCTGCTCAAGGTCATGTTCAACCCTTAGTGAAACCATGGGTAGGGAGCCGATATCTGCAGATTCCCCCTGACACAAACTGAACAACAGACCCAAAGTAGGTAAAGACTGGTGGAGGTGGGTGCGCAGCAGCAAGCAGGAGCATAGTGTGTATGCAGCAGTGAGCAGTGGAGTGTGGAGTGTTTGTAGGAGCCAGGGTGGTGCAGCAATGAGCATTGCAGCGTTTGTAGGAGCCGTTGTGTTGAATGAAACGGTGGTTTAAGAAGACTGAGATCAACGAGTGAGTGCCTGTGATAGGCTGATTGGTGTGACGTGGATGAATGCTGCTGATTGAGTTGCCTGCCTGATTTAGCTGCACTAGAGCATCGCCCCATTACAAAAAGGGTGTTTTCCCTCTACTGCGGTGCCTGGTTTGTGACGAAGCCTAAATCAATGTCGCTTTTGTGTGTTGGTTTGTAAATAGCACCGCTTTGTTTCATCCACAGCAAGCTCAAGTTCTACTTTTGCTTGAGTGTAGTAGTGTTTACTGTTGTAAAAAATAAATAAATAAACTTACTTTAACAGTGAAGCTATGGCCTGCCGAGTTCCCAACCAGGGCGTTGAAAGTTAGACGATCTTGCATGACGTTGGTTATGGAGTTAATCAAACTGGACTTCCCAGCGCCGACCGGCCCGTTTAATAAGATTCTTATGTGTTTCACATCAGGATGATCAAGTTTGATTTTATTTAGCAGAGCCACGTTTCTTCCATGAACCCTGTTTTAAAAAGGAAAGCATTTGTGCTTTAGAAAGGCTGGCAACTATAGGGGGTTGGATCGCTTAAAGTTTTTGTCTAGTCGCAGACGTAGATAGGTAACAGAAGTGAACGTGTCAGATGGGATTGTATGGATGTATGGTTACTTCATGGACTAGTTGCAAATCAAATATTAATGAAATGATTTCAGTGGATTGGAACTATTAAAAGTTACTTTGGGTCCCTTTTACCCCCACACCCAACCACCCATCCCAATCACCCACACACACACACACACACAAACACACACACACACGCAAGCACGCATGCACACACACACACACACACACACACACACTCACACACACACACACACACACACTATGTTCCTTACTTACTGCCACTCTGTTTTCCTCCATTCCGTGTCGTATGCTGTGTGATAAAAAAGGAAATAATAAAAATGCAGACCATTAAATTCAGCGCGACTTAAACTAGCAACTGTACATAAATCATTTTGAGTTATCATGTTGTATAATTGTGTCTGCCACCTGGCATGATCTCCTGTGAAACTGTGACAAATTGCTTTATGGCACAAGGAAGTGCATCACTAAATCAGGAACAGATAACCATACTTGGATGGCCATTAATCATGGTAACAATATGCAGTGACCACGAGCATTCTGCATGTCTTCCTTGTGATGGTTAGGGACAATTATTACACTAAGCAAATGGTAGGGGTCGCCAAAATCACCTCCAACAGATAAACTGCCTCTAGTAACTTTAAATACACACACTGTAAATTAGGCCTTCTTTAAATGTATCCCTGAGAGGTTTGACTTCTCTTACCGTCTGGGGTACTCATTGCTGTGTTCGTGTTGTAGGGGACAGACCGCTGTGATAGAAACAGACAGTTTGGCTAGATTAGCTACTGTTCAACGAAAAAGATGACATTATTACTCAAATTCATTATTAAAATTTTTTATATTAATATATTAATTATTGCAATAGGATATTTTGTTGACAACTGAGAGATTTGTTATGGAACAAATACATACAGCTTTTTATGTTTTTGCAGTACTGTAGTATCGGCAATAAACAGCGATTACACTGTAAATATAAATATA